>JAPYZN010003176.1:0-10471 GCA_030522865.1 Psyttalia lounsburyi | reverse complement strand
ATATACCAAAATCGCTCCAATCGCGACTCAGCTTCCATCGCAAGAAACCCACAGGTGTCCCCGTACAGTTTCCCTAATAACGGAACGATAATTTAAAATTCTATCGTTACATCAATAAATTATTTCCAAATAAAAAAAAATGCCGAAACATCTCCGTGGACGTCGAACGTGAATCCAGAAGATGAATAATCAAACGTGGACTCCAATATCCATAATTAATCCTCCAGCCAGGTCCAAGTATAATTAGGTATAGAAGATCATTTTGCTTCTCCAATTTCCAGGGAAAATCTTCAAGGTACCAGATTATCCAACTGCGTCTGCCGATTCCTTTTATCCTCCGCAACACCTCTGGTCATGGATAGGCCTTGATCAAGTCCCACGACGATTCAAAAGACTCATTTCCATGAAAAACCTAGCGAGCGGCGGTACGGGCTCGATATAAACAAAAATAATTAGTAAAAATGGTCCTACAAATTAATAGACTCTTGCTTCGCAATGGAGTGGCTTCTCGTCTGGATATGATAAAACCGTTGAACGGTCGAAAAAACCATGTAACGCAAAATAACATGTTACAATGTATATATAAATCCGTTTTGGGGTTTTTGAAGCGTATATGATACTGATCCTGGTTCTGAGTTTGAGTGTGAGTCTGAGTCTTAGTCTAAGTCAGATTCTGACTCTGACTCTATCTCTGAGTGCGATTCTAATTCTAATTCTAATTCTAATTGCGAGTCTGAGTCTGAGTTTGACTCTGACTGTGACTCTGACTCTGATGTTATATATTCTAATATATATAATTGAAAAACGAAATATAAATCCATGTGACAGCGACGCAAACGTGATTATACGCGCGCGTAGCGCGCGATCATCTCTAGTAGATTAAAATCTTCCTGCTGATACCAGCAAGTTTAAGTTGAAAGTTGGTTATGATAACTGCATTCAATAATTTGCTTTTCACTATGTAATTTGGCAATTTTTGAGTTTTCATCAATTTTTCGTTCAATTTCTGATGACTTGTTCAAATGTGATGATTTGAATCTATTCAGTTTTACATGGATATAATATTTTTAATTAAATTCACTCGAAATTTCCGTTTTTGTGGGAAAAAACACTGGCATATAAGATTCAAATTGATTTCATATTAATAATGAGAATT
The DNA here is from genome assembly GCA_030522865.1 of Psyttalia lounsburyi. Taxonomy (NCBI): domain Eukaryota; kingdom Metazoa; phylum Arthropoda; class Insecta; order Hymenoptera; family Braconidae; genus Psyttalia; species Psyttalia lounsburyi. The sequence goes on along the minus strand of JAPYZN010003176.1, from coordinate 9,315 downwards.
ATTCCGACTTCACATCAGTTGAATAAATAGGAGAAAAGTATCAACACAATAAATTGAGAAGAAAATTATGCAGTTGGATGAAATGAGAAAAATATAACGATCTTACATGCGATAGAGAGAACAATATATGACCATTCGGAAGCATATTGCTAATTTATTAGCAAAGAAAATGACAGTATATCCGATGCCAGAACAATTTCCCACTTGTTTTCACTATTGTTGTAAAATATTGTTCGCTACACATGAAGAAAAGCAGTTTCCAACTCGTGCGATTACACACCCTCGCCTCTGACTCGGGTTTTAACCCTCACACTTGTTAAAAACTACTTTTTGTCACTTGTATCGAAAAATACTATTTGGCACTCGTCACAAAATATGCTATTTCTCGAAAATCGCTCATCGCTACTGTGAGCTATTTTCACGATATGTTCTATCGATTTCGAGATACCCAAACTCGATAGCAACTCGATTTATTGAATTGTTCTTTCGGTCGATGGCTAGTCAATCGTTGATCGATCCCTGGTTGATCTCATACTGGACTAAGTGAATCACTCGAATAGCTGAATGGAGTGGTCCGTCGGAGATGGTATACGAATATTTCAGGTATTTAACGTACAGTAGGAATGAATACTGTAGTGATTGAAGAAACAAAATACAGTTATAAAATGAAAATCTTTATAATTACACATTCAAAATTTGAATTATCATTGTATAAATAATCTATCATACGTATATGTACAGAGTTAGACTGAGAAAGTAAATGCAACAGTAATAAAAAAAATCTTTGCTTTTTCAATCCTGAACTATCGATTGAATTTGTCATCAGGAGCACACATGTACATGGGAACAGGAGCGCCATCAGCTCCATAGTACCCATAGATTGGTTGTGGAGGGGTACCATGTATTGAATGTACAACATGCATTGGTTGAACAAATGGCATCATCTGGACAGGTGTCACGCTTCCATTTCCCCCATGTCCCAAAGTCGATCCATTATAAGAACCAACGAAACCCTCATGATTCATCTTTCCCGAGTAAACACTTGCAGGTCTCATGACGGCGGCTTCATGAATGCTTGAGGCCATCGTAGGCATTCTGACGTCATTGGCTTGACCGGACCACCTCATTCTGCAGATACATATGATGATGATGACAATGGCAATGAAAGCAACAACTCCGCCGACGATTCCAATGATGAGAGTATCGTCTGTGCTCGAGGAACTCGATGTTCCTACATCCGGATAATTTTTATTCCTCGTTTCTCCGGTCGTTGGAGCGACAGTCCAAATAATCTCAGGTTCGGAGGACAGGGTAATCCTCGTTGACGGAGTTGTCTCTGTCGTCTGCATCTTCGTCGATGTTGACTTTTCACATGATAGCATCTCCTCCGTTAAATTTATTAAAAATCTACCGACTAAATGTTCTGGAGCCGAACATCTTCCATTGAATTCATCGGTTGACATTCGTAACCATCTCCACAATTGCTTAGCACCACAGTCGCAGATGATGGGATTAGACTCTAAGCCTCGAATTTTTACCATTCCGCTTCGTTCATCAAGCGCTGCAAGCAATCCAGAAGATATTGTCGTAAACTTGCTGCCAGAGATGTCTAGGTTTACTTGGGTTAACCTGGGTACCGGGAAGAACAGTGCAGTTGGCAGATTGTCGATGGACGAGTTCTTTAGTCCAAGATTGAGGTGCGATGACCTGACTCCGACTAAAGTGCTTGATTGCACAGTCTTCAGGCGTTCACCACGCAGTGTCAATTCCCGCAGACGAGGATGCGAACGGATGGATAAGAGATCGTTTCCAACCGACGAATCCTTGATTTCAATGTCCAAACTTTCGAGGTTTTGCATATCCTTGAGGACACCCTGCACGTCGAAGTATCCAAGACGAGGATAATCATAGGCCGCCAATGTGCGCAGCTTAATCAGTGATTTAAATGCGGTCTTCTCGATCCTCGTAATTTGAGACAGCGAAAACATTTTTAATGATCGAAGATGTTCGAGCCCATCGAACGATGTCTCGTTGAGGGTCTTCGCTTTATTCCCCGAGACATCGAGATATCTCAGGGCTGGAAGGGTTCTGTAAGTGATGGCCAGACTTGTAAAGTCTTCTAGATTATTGTGAGAAAGGTCCAAGGTTTCGAGCAATGTCGCTCGTTCCAAGACCGATGGTTTAATTTCTGTAATTTCATTACCGGATAAATTTAGGGATTTGAGGAATGGCATCTCCAATCGGGTTACATTTTGGACGCCTGTGTAAGCAAGATTCAAGTTTCGAAGGATCTTAGCTTCACCTAAGATTCCTCGAATAGCATTCTGACTCAACAAATTATGTGATAAATCTAGATCTTTCAGAGTATTTAATAATTCTTGAGTAAATACTTCAGCCACACGGTTCTTGGACATGTTCAAATGTTTTAATGAGTTCGATTGTCGTTGAAGGCTCCGGGTTGGGATTTCATTGAATCTGTTCCCAGACAAATCGATCTTCTCAACATTCTTTATTCTCGACGGATCGAATATCGTTTCTGGCAGCGCTTTGAGTTTGTTATTTCGCAGATTCAATTGATCCAATCGCAAGAGGCCTTCCATTGTTCTCTCACTCATACTCTCCAGTATATTGTCCGATAAATCGATCACTTGAAGTTGCGTGGAGTTGTGAAATGCCAGTTCGTCGATCGATTCAATGCGATTCCTTGATAAATCCAATTCTTGAAGTCTCCCGATTTGCGAAAAGGCGAATTCCTCGACGTTCTTTAAAGAGTTTCTCGATAAGTCAATGAACTCTAGGAACTGAAGATTCTTGATGAACTCACTGGGGAACCTGGTGAATCGATTACCACTTAAGCGAAGTTCCCGCAGTCTCGGGTGAATTACAAAAGTTGTCGGAGACATGTAGGTAATCGCATTATCTGAGAGATCAATGATCTCTAAGCTGGTTCCAGTATCGAAGAACTCTCCTGCGAATGATGCCAGACGATTACCTTTCAAATTAAGTTCGTAAAGGTTGATGAGACCAACAAAAGCAGCATTTTCAATGCGCTCAATAACGTTGTAAGAGAGATCGATTGTTGTGAGATTGTAGAGATGTTGGAAGGTCCTTTCGCCGAGTTCTTGAAGATGATTATGCGCGAGAATAACTTTGCTGAGAGCAGCGAGTTTATCTAGAAGGATTGGGGGTAAAATTTTCAGGCCTGTTCGAGATGCGTCTAAGGAGATGAGGGAAGGGGGGAAAACGGGCGGAAACGCACTGTGAAGAGGATTGTTACTGATATTCAGGTACTTTAATTTTGGCAGAGATCCTAATGTTTCCGCTGATAGATGTTTCAAATGATTGGACGCCAGGTTCAGTGAGAGAAGATTGCGCAATGATAATCGGGCGACGGAGACTAGTTTATTATTTGAGAGGTCCAGGTTCAGGAGAGTATCTTCACGACCAGCGAAAGTTTGTTGACTGACGGAGGACAACATATTTCCGGAGAGTTCAATATTGACCAGTTTCTCGAAATTGAGGAACATTTGAGCCGGAATTTCACGAACGAGGTTACGGGTGACAGAGAGGGAGACCAGGGTAGAGGTGACAGATCGTAGAAGGTCATTGGAGAGGGCTGCAATGCGATTAAACTCCACGTGTAAGTGGGTTAGAGAGGGCAGATGCCCCACTGCCGAAGTCGGGACCAGAAGAATGTTGTTGTCTTGTAGAGACAACCACTTCAGATTGATTAGGCCTTCAAATGCTGATTCTTCGACCTGGAATTTAAATTAAGATAGTGAAAAATGGGCTCACAATCAGTATTCCTCAAATAGCGCTGCTAGGGCATGCCTACCTATTGACTTCTTAAAGCCGGGATGTAAAAATTGACCTCGAAATTACTGCGACTAATTATGCGCGAACGGATAAAATTTTCAGTAGACCTAATTTCCGACCTGCAGAAATCATCTATGCAAGACAGAAATTAGGTTTTGTTACGATCTAATAATTATTTTTTTCCTAATTAATCACGGAGTTTTCGAGGTAATGAATTATTACACCCGCCATCCTGAATAATATACTAACGTAAATGTCAACGACGCTTATTGGAAACATGGAATGTTACGAAAAAAATAAAATAATAGTGTTGATTTTTTTTTTGAATATATAAACGTAATTTACTTTTTTTATTACAAAAAATTCTGAGTATTTACTTAGAGAATTGAAAATTGACGAAGCTGGTTTGTTATTTGGTATTGTCAGTTCCATTAATTTGATATATTGAATAATTTAATATTTAACAAATAAGGCACTTATTTGGAGAATAAGGAGAATAAGGAGAATATAACTTTGCCCCTCATCACTGATTTTCATATTTTCGCTTTATAGAATACTATCACGTACCGTTCTGAGAGCATTCAAAGATAAATCCAGCCGCGTCAGAGCAGTCAAATTGGAGAATGTGTTAATTCCAAGTCGTCCTATATTGTTCCTACTAAGATCCAAGACTTGCAGCTCAGTTAAACCAGATAAATGATTCCTCTCAATTTCCTGTAGGAAATCATTCATCAATAAATATTTATAATTAATAATATTTATTAATTTATCATTGTAATAAATGAATAATTAATACTCTTACAGAAAATAATTATTCTCAAAATCTGCGCAAATTGACTACATAATTCAATTGAATTTCTGTTCCACTTTCTTTTTGTTTTTGGCCGTTTCTATGGGAAAGTGTCAGAAAAACGTTTCATCGGAGAACTACTGGAATTTCATTTTTTGAACAATTTATTCTATTGAGATATTTTCTATAAAATTTCTTCGGTTTAAATTTTCTACATATTTTTGTCAATTTATGTAGACTGACACAAAAATACTATAGAAAATATATCAATACAGTTAGTTATATGGAAAGAATGATTTCACTAACTTTTTCTACCAAATATTCTATATTAGACGTATCCACCAAAACGGCCAAATATTAATCGAGAAGTCAATATACATTCAATGGAATTATACTAAGATTTTCTATTAAATTTGTTGATACGTATATCGTTATGAGGGAAACTTGCAATAACATCAACAGATTAATGGCCTTTCTCGCCTCATTGATCTTCGCATCCATTATGATTAGTAATTTAACTAATGATACTAAAACTAAAGATATGTTGCAAATTAACGAAGCAAAAAACGTCATTAAACTGTTGTAGAAAATGTATGGATATCTCACGCACAGTGATTAAGTTATTGGAAATATTGAGAAATTTCAATCTCTCTACATATCTCAGTGCATCACTCGGGAATTCTCGGAGAAAGTTCACAGATAGATCCAACTGCAACAAGTTGTACGCACCTGCAAATCAACAAACATTATTACTCTACTGTTATCGATAGTCCCAAGTATGAAAAACCTTAATGTGATGAAAATCGGAGCGAATTCGTTAGCCAATTGGATTGGATTGCCATTGAGATTTCTATTAGTTTTTGGCTGTTTCTATTGACATGATCAGTCGAACATATTCTGCAAAGAAATTCAATAAATTGATATATATTCGGTTCAACTTTTCTATTGAAATTATCTGTAGAAATGCCTCGATTCAATTTTTTTAAGTTTTTCACTCTTCTTTCTTTTTATCAATGAAAATTGAAGAAAAATTGAAAATTTTATAAAATGAATAGTGTAGAAGAATAGAATATTCTTAATTTGTCTGTACAATATTTGCTATTGAACGTTCTAATAGAAATGGCCAACAACTAATAGAAAGTTTAATTTAAAATCCATATAATTGTTTAACGAATTCACCAGCATTTTCTATTACATTTTTCGTGTGTGTGAATCAATATTTCGACGCATACGGCGACCCATCATGCGTATTTAATAATCAAATTCAAGGGAGAGACATTCACAATAGTCGCTATAGCACCTCCCGATATCTCATTAATGAGAAAATCACGTTCCGTCACGTGTCAGGAGAAAGTGGTGGACTAGTTGGAACTGAATGAATCGATCAAGTCACAAAATTCTACATTTTTATTACAATGCTTAATTTTACCACTAGAGTATAATTAAGAGTAGTATTGTTTTCTGGAACGTGAGTGCCACGGTTACGGAAATAGGATCTCTGCCATTCACCTAGAAATTGCGTTCTAAACACAATAGCACTACTAATTACCATAATTATCATTAAGGTGATGTGTTGTGGCGATATGATGAAATGAACTTGCAGGAGTTTCATTCTTATGTAAAAATTTGAATTGATGAAGAGACTTAATGATGAAAATGCGTTAATTTTACACAAAAAAAATTCAAAATTTCAGAATCATTGAATTATCCATTGAGTTGTAATAGATTTCGGGATATGAGTGAAAATATATCGATTCGGAGCCGTTTTTTGCCGGTTATTTGCGATTTTTTTAAACAAACTAAAGGGTTTTGCCATATTTCTTCGTGAAAATGAACTTGAGTAAATTTCCAACGGATTTCTTTATTCTGATCTTGTTGGCTCTTCAGTTCCACTCAGTATCCATCAAAATGAACTAAAACTGGAAGAGAGCCGTCCAGTTTTTTGCACGGATTTCTTGTCTGCAAAATTCATCGCTTACACTATTGGAGGAGGGAGAATTTATTGCACAACGAAACTGTTCTGGATATTTGCCCTTGAATAAACCTGCACAATGTTTACGTTCCCAATTGTAACGGGAATTGCGTTTGAGAAATGTAAGGTCTGTATGACTCCGGACAATGAAACAGTGAAGAGTTCTTCACATCTGAGAGTCCCATGGGAATATCAGATCTACGTCTGTGTGAAAAAAAACATGAATCAAGAAACTATGTTATTGTGGTGAGGAAGAAAAAAATTGCAACGCTGTAATGTTCTCGGTGGTCGAGTACAAGACACTCAGGCTTATGATATTTCTCACGATAGACGAATGTTTCCCTTCCCATGAAAACGACATTAGTGAATGTTTCATAATCAAAAAAAAAGAATTGCGAAGAGATTATAAGAAAATTACCCTTGAAAACATCACTGTTGAAGCGAGTTAGGTCGTTGCGAGAGAGATTGAAGAACAGGATATGACGTAAGCCGATCAATGCGTTGTCTTCCATGTGAGAGAGTTCATTATGACTTAAATCAACTCTGATGAGAGATTCTCCGAGTGTTCCAAAAGCACCTCTTGATAAAGATCCTGAAAGAATTGAAAAACGAAAAATTATTAACAACGAAAATCCAAATGACCTTTTTCTTTGCAAAGAGAATGAAATCTACATTGAGGCGATTGTACAGAGAAAAGAATAAAGGTTTTCGGGAAGTATGTTTGTACTTTTATCAACATACTTATGGTTTGTAAATTTTCAAGAGCAAAATATTTGATGTTGAGAAACAGAAAAAAAAACATTCGGCAAGAGATTTCGTATTTGTCTCAAAAAGGAGACCAATTTGTTCATGACCGGAAACTGATTACTGAAGACAAGTCTAGTTGAATCAATTTAATTTAATAGTTTTTTAGCCTAGCTTAGCCGCAGTTACATTGTCAATCGTTGAGTGAGGCGTTCAGGTGTTACTGGTCTACTCTCATTCTATTTATTCTAACAAATAAGTCTTTGGTTAATTTATTCCAATATCTGAATCATTTGTCCTCATATGTTGACCAAGTACCAAATTCCTCGAGTCAAGTTTTTTTTTGCAGTAATATTTTGACAATTTTCAAGCCTCAAAGTTTGTGCTACAAATAATTATTCATTAATAAAAATCTTGTTTTCTCTTAGTGTAGACTATAACAATCGCCATTTTGCGACACTGAGCCAAAATGCCTATACCTATAGCATTGAATATCACGCGGCAATTTACGCAACGACCGTTTTTGCGCCATAAAATTTCCACTCGGATGTTTAACAAATATTTACAACTTATTGAAATCTGTTAGCTGGAGAGATATCCCGTAAATATTCCAAAAGAATAGTATCCAATGAGCATTTATGATTTAAAGAACTCTCAGAATATCGATTGTTACAATCCTCAGCTATAAAAAAATCATTTACGCTTCCTTTTTTCACTAAACCGCACAACGTGAACGAGAAACACTTGAAAATAGGTTTTACTCACCAATATTATTTCCCGACAGTGAAAGGATTCGTATAGCTCTGGGGCCTTTCAAAGAGTTTGCTGGCACAGACACCAAGTTATTATCATCTAAATACAGCTCTTCGAGTTCCAGGCATCCTTTAAAAATTCCCTCCTCAAGACTCATGAGTCCATTCCCATGAAGATCAAGTAGTCTCAATTCTTTCAGCTCTCTAAACTCATTACTAGAAAATATCGGGTTCAAATTATTTCCCAGGTGATTCTCTCCAAGTTTTAACTCCTTGAGACGAGTTTGCGCCTTCAAGTGTCGATCCATCAGTCGATGGATCGAATTACCGGTGAGATCCAACCTCTCAAGTTCCAGTCCTGCATTCAAAAGATCCTCCGGTAATTTGTGGTAACCCACGTTCCTCCGTGTGATTGAAATAATTGGCTGATCTCGAAGTAGTTCGATACTCTCACGCGTGAAGATCACTCGATCGCAATCCATTCGCAGGTAGCGAGGGCGTTCCGGAGACGGCGAGCATTTGCAGGGCAGTTGAATGTCCCTATTTAACTCTACGCAGGGACGCCATTGCGCTGTGCTAGTGTTTAGAGACACTAGCAGTGAAATAATATAGAAAAGTCTGGAAAATGAAAATTTGATTGAGTTTGGTTTTTTTTGGAGATCTGATTTTTTTTTTAGGGCTATAATCTACAAACTCTTCGTACCCAGAAAAACTTCGAGATTTCCCTCAAGTTCCCCTACTACGCAACATACTTTGATACTGTCAAACTTTACACATATTCACTGAGAGAAAATATTATATTAAAGTTGTGGTTGGCCATTGTCATGTTTGACGAATGTAATTACGTTCGTTAACAATTACATTTCCCTCTCTATGTGTTACGATCGCATCGCGTCGTTTATTGTACGACGTTGAAATGTTGAAAATTCTAAATGGATAGCGTTAGTTATTTGAGATTTTTCGCATGAAGTGCATGAAGTGCAATAATAGTAGGTTTCGATAGTATTGTAAAGAGTGGGTTTGGGCCCGTGGGAGGCTATATAATCTCATGAGTCTAAAAGCACTTTTCGAGATAATATGTGGAGAGTGATATTGCACACGCGGAGCGCGGAAATATGGTTCGATACTCGCGACAATTATATACTTTTCGTCCCTGGCGCCCGAAAAACCGCGATTCTAACCTCACTCCGTTCGGTTAGATCGCGGTTTTCGGGGCCAGAGACGAAAAATATTATATGTCA
>JAPYZN010003175.1:0-10043 GCA_030522865.1 Psyttalia lounsburyi | reverse complement strand
ATAAAATAAAAACCTCTCACCAAATAAAATATCTCACTGATAGAATTTAGATTCGAATAATCGTTTATGTTACTCCGGGCTTATACATAACTCGGATTTTCGTTTTGACCAGAGAACTCCTCGGGGCCTTTATGTACAGAACAGGGCAAAACTACTGGAGAGGTATTTCGCGAGTGAGAGTCCGCAGATAAGGTAATCCGTTGCCTGAAAACTCTGAGAACCCGAACCATCTCCACAGTATAACCAAAGGTTTAAACGCAAACTCGAGGATTGGGCGAGTTGGAAAACAATAAACAGAGTGAGTTCATAACCGATTAAATTAGCAGTTGAAAAAATGAAAAGTACTTCTTCCATTACATAAATTAAACAACAATTTTAACTTTCAAGTGGGTGAAATAAATAAGTGAATAGCATTCAATTGTGTTTCTCCCTCTTTGTTTTTCAGGAAAAAAAAACTGCGAGGTGAAAGTTTTAAAGTCTACCCCATCTGAATCTTTTTATTCAGGATGAAGAATAATAAAAGAGAATTGACGGGGGAGGAGCGAATTGAATGGGTATTGAACAATCGTCGGAATGTACGTTCTAATACAAATACAATATTAAGGAGGCAACCGTTGTCTGTGGGCCAAGGAAATTCATACTGCCAATTATACTAACGCTCTTACATAAATCTTTGATAAAAATGAATGAGAAGGAGGTGGGAGACAAATGCCTGGAGATTTATATTCTAAGGTTCTTCCTTGGGATAATTTCAATGAATTTGGCGGGCCATTCATGTCCACAACAGTCGTCTATTCAACATCATTTCAATTTTTTCGTGTTGTGAGATATAATTCTGGTATTGTAACGATACATTGTGAGCTAATTTCAAGAATTTTATTAATTGGGATAAGCACCTCTTGCTCGGTCTTCAGGTCGACATGATCCCCTAAAATAGGTGACAAGGTCACTTGTTTTAGAAATTCTCACGCGTTTAGTTTCTCGGGATGGTTTATTTTTTTCCCCAGAAGGTTGGGAAACGGTAATGAGGAAACCAATTAGCGGTGACTAAAAAATAACGATAATTCTTATAGTCTTTATATATGGTAGCTATTTTTGTTAATAAATTGGCAATATGCTTCTGAGTTTCCGCCGGTGGAATTGAAAAAGACGATAATTTGTTCGGTTTTTATATAGCGCAGTTATTTTTGCTAGTTGATTAATAGCATACTTCCGGTGTTTTGCATATCATCTTCTCATAATATATCGTTTCATATTATTACATTAAATCTCCCCCTAAGTCGTCAATACCATCGATCGCTCTATGAACTTGTCCCATCGGCCGAGTTCACTAAATTCCTCGGAAAATCCAAAGTCGTTTCTAGTTCGTCTGGGCTCTACTGGACGTGGCCTGTCGACAATCGTGGAGGATCACGAATTTTCATACATGAAATTCAGTTAATGTGTCCTCATTGAATCTATTCCAGACCATCAAAATTCCTCACGCAGAACCAATAGATTTTCCCTAAAACTAATTTGCACTCAGCGCATCAGGGACTGTGACACTTCGATTTCCTAAAGCCATCCAATCAATAAATCATAATTTTCCTCATTCTATAATTTACCAGCCTCCGTGGGAAAAACTTATGTACTCTGCACCATTCAAACACTAATCCATTATTTATAACTGCAACAGGTAAACGACCGAAGACCTCACATTCCCAAATTAATCGAAACGTCGCTAAAAGCAAAATTAGACAGCGGACTTTTGAAAATAAATAAAACCAAGAGAAGAAACACCGCGCAAAACACAGGCAACACATCCCTCCATTAAGTGCCACCTCTGTCCCATACTCTTTGGGCTCACGCGACTGCACATCATACATAAAAACACATTACGCCTCTCTCTTCCCCTCCTTCAAAAAACTCAAGCAAAACAAGGCGCGTGAAAAAAACAAAGCAAAAGACCAAGTGAACAAAAAAAAAACCGTCAGCCTTTCTTCCGTTTCAGCTAGACTATACACTGCATCCTCATTTCGAAAGTTGCACGAGAACTTTAAACTTCCAAAAGTTTTCCCAACGATACTAATTAACGAAAGAAACCCCTCCTCCCTCTTTCGGTGTAAAGTCGAATCGAATAAACATCCTCCCTCTTTCCTCCAGATCCCACACCCTCACCCCATCGTTTCCTGATTTATGCTAATGTTTTTGTCTTATGTTAGGAAATACACCAAAAAGCGATCTCCATCGGTAGTTCAGATATATCTCACTCTCTCTTTCTCTCACTCTCCTCCACTCGCTCTTCCTCTTTTTCCAAGACAGTCGGATTAACTTAACTGCTTTAAGGTGGCAATAAAGGTCGAGCGATTTAACTGGCGTTCACGTTATTATTATCAGAGGAGACCGAGTAAGAGGGAGAGAGAGAGAAAGAGGGGGATATATTGTGGCCCGTAGGCCCCTTTTAAATGTGTTGAACTTCCTCTCTCTCTCTCTCTCTGTATGAGATGTTTTATAGGTATATATAGGTATATTGTAATGGGAAAAGTTCGGACTTTCAATACGATTACGAGATGGGGGCGGAAGGGAGGAGAAGAGGGGGTGACGTCGATCAATCTGTCGATGCAACCCCTTTTTGTTTCTCTCTCTCTTTTATTTTCTCCTTCTTTGTGCATGAAAAAAAAAGTAAATTGCGGCAGTTTTTTTTTTCACCTCTGTTTTTCTTTTTAATTTTATTCACTCGACTTTATCCATCGCCCTTCCCTCTTTTTCATGTTACTTTTGAGGGGATAAGTGCATCGCGGAGATTTTAAGGGAAATTGATGCCTCCCGTATACATCGATTATTAATAAACGTTGGTGGGCTTATTCATCTCTTCGAATTCACTGCAATTGCATTGGAGGTGGATATTTATTTATTGATGGCTGTCTCGTCTCAGTACTCTTCCCTGTTTTTCCTCTTTTTTTTCTGCATTTGGCTTGAGTTAGATATTTATGAAGCTGGGGATGGGGTATTTAGTTTGCAATTCACCGGTCGATGAAAAATCATTGAAATTTTAATGGAAAGGCCTTTCGTTTACCTAGCATGGACGAGATGTGAAGGGTTGTTGAGTAGGTGGTCTTACCTGGAACAGAAATAAATTCAATGGTGTTAAGGGGATTTATTGTACGCATATTTTGTCACTGAAATGTGTAATAAGAACATCAATAACAATATGAATGTTTTATACGGTTGAATTGTAAATGTTTAGGGGAACAGGTATTTATGTATATATAATTGATTAGTTTTGCCATCCAAATTTCAGCCAATAGAATTGCACCATTCAACTGTTCTTTACATAGTCAACACGAAATTCAACTGATAATTTTTTGCGAATTTCACTGGTAATTTGTCATGTTAATACATCTAAAAATAGTTCATTGAACAATCCACGTAACCCCATTGAATTTCACAGTTGAGTTTTGATTTTTGATTTTGTCTCATGATGCAATTCTATTAGCCGAAATTTGGGTGGAAGAATAATCCCTTGAATACCACTCGAGCTCCAAAATTATAGGGCATTTTCCGCAAGGTTCCCTGCAAACACACGAAGTCGTCAAGTTTTTCAGAAAAATCACTGGCGCTTCGCGCTAGTGATTTTTTAACCTGAAAAACTTGACTCCATCATTTGTTTGCAGGGAACCTTTCGGAAAATAGCCGATAATTCTGGAGCTCTTCTGGTATTACATCTGAGAATTTTTTTTTATTTCGAATGGACTTCTCATAATTTTTATACATTTCGGAATTTTAGAAAACAAGATAAAGTTAATGATAGGTATCCGCATTTTTGCTCAGTGGATTTTATCGAGTGGTAAGTACTAATTTCGTAACAGTTTATTTGCTCCATGTCGAGCAATATAGTTCTCTCACACCGATGGAAGCATTCATTTATACGTGATAAATCGGTTTGTTTGGATATTTTAAGATTCATTTATTAATAGGTAGTTCGCAATTAATTTGATAAACTGAGCTACAGCGAAACACATTTATTTATAATCAGCTGAAAGTTTTACCACGATAAATCAAACTTCATTAGTTATTCATGAACAATGTATTCTACTCAATCTCTTTCTCCCAACTACAACATTTGTTCATAATTAGCGAGTAGTGATTTGGTTTTATATAACTCTACTATTCATTAATAGTTGACATACTCTGGGAACAATGCATAATTCTACTGGAGATCGATTCACTCGTACAATTTCCTCAAATGCCTTCTATTTTTCTCACTTTTGGAAAATGAATTCGAAATTAGTAGTGAAGGGGTAGAAGGAGGGAGCATTTAGTTTCGGAAAAGTTGTCAATGGATATCTTGTAAGGGGAAGAAAATTGTGCCATTTTTATTGTTGAGGCTGATTAACCTCAAATTGAAATTATTATCCCCGTAATTGTTGAATTATTTTGTCATTTTACTAGGGGAGGGCAAACCGGAGACACAAAACTCGTTCGTTTTTATGGGCTTTTTCTTACCGCTTTGGTACACAGGGGAGGTGTGCAATGCCGCGAAAACTGCTCAATAAACTCAATTTAAGCGCCCTCATTCCATAACGATATACTAATCATATTCCCCGGGTGATGAAAGTACATTTTAGCATCATAAAATCCCCTCCCCGATCGCGTCAAGTAGGAAGAGTTTTTTTTCATCCCGAGAAAATGTAATTTTTATTTATCCTTTTTTAGGAGCAAGACGGGGTAAGGTCGACCACGGAAATTTTTTGCCCTCTTTGCCGAACGAAGGCGGTTCCCTGCTGAGGTCGCATTGTTCGACCGAACACGGGGACAATGCTGCGGCTGATCATTTCCTTCTGCAACCCCTTTAGCTGAGGAAAGCTCCAACTTTCCATTTAGTTTCAATACGAATGGAAAAAGAAAAGAATTTTATTCTCGTGTCATCAGTTTCATTCTGTGGTTGCGTAGAATCAACCGGAATTAGTTTTATAATTGAATAGAAAATGAATGAATGAATTACTTTGCTTGCGATGAAAATGATGATCTAAGACGTCATTGCGATACCTAAATATTTCTCCGTAAAAATGGCAGAGTTCAAGTGACTGGTGCCTAAAAAGCAATAGCACATTTTTTTTCTGTGAATCGAAAAATTTTTAAAACCAGAATCGACGATGCATTTACTGCTTTAGAACATCTAGTATATTATTTTATATTTTGAAATTACCCAAAGATTGCTGGTACTCCGTAAAAATAGTGACTCCAAAGAATTTTTCTGCGAAATTGAATTCATTCACGACTAAATACCAAAACTAAGTAAAATAAATAATAAAATTGAGTCGAACTCAAATTGGCGAGTAATTAGAAGGGGTGATCGAGTCATGGTTTGATCCTTGTGAGATTTATACCAACCACGTTCGCGTCGCCAGCCCTGGGTAATGCTAAATGCTGGTAAGGTTTGTAGTGACTGACCACACGTTAAATGGAATTTAATGGAATATACATAAATTATTAAAATTGTATGCCTTCAGAAGAGAAGGTGAGGAGGTGGGGGGTGGTTCTGTACATCTACCCAAGCATAAAAAATTTTGAATTTTATGTCTTGAGGCGATCAATTAATTTAAAGCAACCATACTGACATAAAAACGTACTGTTGGCTGAAAAATTAATTCTTGGTTCACAAATATTGTTTGCAATCACATAATTCTTGGGCCAATTTTTTCTCTTGCCCCTTACGTATGCACGTTGTCCAGGGACGGAAAACCTTCTAACTTTCCTTTTCTGGACAATGAAAAATACTTAAGGACTAAGAGAAAAAGATTGGCTCTTTTCAGTCAAAAGTACGCTTTTCTGTCAGTGCAGATTCCGACACTATAGGAGTAATTTTCCACAAGATAAACGTAAAAAAATCAACATCTGTCTCAGTTTTTAGGAGAAAAATTTGGAGGTGCTATCGTAGTTGATTACCAAATTGATCGGTGGAGCCCAGTAAAGTGGGGCCACAATGAATTGGTAAAAATTCAGGTGCCAGCACCGGAAATTCTATTGCTAAGTACAGGAATGGTTCGCGTTTAATGCGCTGATTTAATCAGTAATATCTCACGTCAAAATGTTTTGATAATTTCGCAACGATTAATTGCAATTGAGCCTCGCCCACAGCCACTAAACCACAAAATAATTGGGGTAACGCCACATATTAAGTACAAAAATAACATAACTTGTTATACGATAAGTGAGAAGCGACGAAAATTGGTCTGCTAATGGCTTCACCGAGTTAATTTCCAACGTCCGGATCTAAATTACAATTGCGCAAGGTATCACCTAACTAAAATATCCCACTAAAAAAAAGTAGCAAACATTATTTAAAAAAAAGAAGTTAAATTCTACTAAAAGATTTACAAATGCGGAGTGGGGGGATAAGTATCGGTAAGCGTGCACTGAGGGTTTTGGGTTGAATTTGTGCCCCGCGTGTTTCACCTCTTGAGATTTACGCGTGAGCTATTTTCCTCTAAACATGTCAGAATAAACTGCAACTCAGAATCGCGCATACGAGTTGGAGGGATTTCAAGTGTGCATTTAAAACGAGTGGAAAATCTCATCCGCTGGTCTCTGTGTGGGACCTCTCTCCTCCCTTTGATGCTTTTAATAAATTTTACTAACCACGGGACTGACTCTAAACATGCATAATGGCCGAAATCGATTGTAAATCAAGCGGTCAGTGACAAGAAACTGGGAACACCGGGGGACTATATGGTTGTGCCTACCACCGACTGCCGTTGGATGCTGGCAGTAATTATAAATATGACACTTCGGCATTATAACGATCTTACGATTCATCTTCTTTAGTTGTCTTGCAATTATTTCGTCTCTATTTCGTTATAATTTATTTAAAAATCAGACGCTAGGGTGACGAAAGAATTTTAATTATCTGAGTGAGAATACGAGTGTCTGGGAAATTATTCATGCGGATAATAAAAAAAGATGTTATTTTCTGTGAAAATAGAATGTCAGTGAATTATTTTAATTAGTAGAGAATGCCGAGAACAATGTTTTTTAATGGTTCCTTTTTATTGATTGTTTTTTCATGATGAATAATAAAAACTCATATATTTCCTTGACTTGGGCTTGACTCCTAAGGCATTCAATTGTAAATCGGAAAACTGAATCGTGGAAAAAATGATGAAATGTTTCCCGCTTAGTAGAGAAAAAAAAAATCATATCAATGTCTTCCAGCAACACCACTCGTATTTTAATTGAAATTGTATTTTCATTCAGACGCATACAGAGAAAAAAAGTATTGCAATTTACTTCTCGTCACAATTTTATTCCGGTCTACTAATGTTAGACATTCGATTCTTTTACTATTGTTGCACAAGTATCCTGTGACACTCGAGAGAAAAAATAATTGCGATCGATGCCGAATATACACGCGCCCGCTGCATTATATTTTCATCCACCACTTGATCACTTCACGGTTCAGGTGTCATGAAAAAAACATTGTAAAAGAAAAATAGTGGAATGAATCGGAGAATTATTACTGTTTCTGCGGGTCTGTAACGACTCGGGATTTTTTTCTCTGTGTCAAAGGGAACGGGGTTGACGATAAAATTATGTTGTCGCGCATCGATTGATTTCAAAGGGAAATCAGAACACTCGGTGAGTGTTCGATGCGACTGATGAGGGGGACTCTGAAATGTATTGTTCCACCGTGTTTTCAATTTATGGAATTTTTGTCTTTTATTCGTTTTTCGCAATTATCGTACATCAGTCCCTCTCCTTCCCCTCTTGCCCAGGGGGACACATTGAATTATCCGTTGCCCTGTTGCGTCGACTAAATTCTAAGCAGCCTAAAATTAGTCACTGGTATGTTGACCCCGTGACTCGCTGAATGACCCTTTGGTCCACTGAGTTCAGGAGTGAAAGTCATTCAATAGTATTTTCTCACCGTCGAATGGGCTTCCGGTGTTGTTTTGATGTCAATTATGTGAAAGTGGGATTTCAATTACATTTTTTTCTTTTACTCTGATGAAATCATACAATTAAAAAAAAAATGCTAACCAGAGGCGTTTGGCAAAAATTATAGAAATATGAAAAACAATTGCCTAAGACGCATTGCAATAGTTGCCATGAGCATATGGCAATTATCATGTGCCGTATGTCTAGACACTGCCTGAAGAAAAATAATGTCAATTATTCAGCAACTAATAACAATATTTCACTTGGCCCGATCTCTTTGCGAAAATTGAGCATTAATCCACAGTCCAGTCCAACCCCTCACTGCTCCACTATTTTCCCCGTTGAGTTTGTATTACGAGAGTGAGTTTAAATTCTATTCTAGATTCATAACTATTAATACTTAAATGTCTGCGTTGGAACTAGCCGAGGGCTAAAGCCACTTGGCTCTGTTTCCTCGTGGTTTTTTTCCCTCAACAACTGTCTCTTTCTTTCATCAATGGGACATTCAGGCTCACGCCGCTGTGGATTTATCAACGGGAATGAGACTCGTACATCCAACTACAATTTCAACTGGTCAATCACCCCAAAAATTCTTGGATAAAAGGAATTCGGTAATTTCTAGAGTATTTTTAATGGTGAGATAATGTCGTAGTTGTTTATTCCACTATCTCTCATGCTCAAAACACAAAAAATAGCCAATCAAATATTCTTCTGACAAGAATTTAAAGCTAGTTTTACTAAGAACATTTCGAGCATTTGGTTGTACACAACAAATACGTTTGGCTAAATATTATTTTTTTTTACGCGCCTACGCTATATCTCGATTGATTCACACTTTCGTCTTAACGTTCACTCTATAATTTACCAAATTTCAGTCGTGTAAATAATGGACGCCGATAATTTCAGTCGAAAAATTTGAACTGCTTTCAACACATTTTATACTGAATTTTTTTCACAATTTTTTAAATCATCAAACTATAGCAATTCCACATAAATCCCGCCTAACCCATTTAGTGTTAAAAAATCGTTGCCCTGAAGTGCGAAAATTGCGTATTGAGAGATTTATTTTATTTGGGTTATTTCGACTTTTCGAATGATAAATAAAATAAGACGTCTATTAAGACGCGAAGTAGAAACATTGGTAGAGAGTCGGACATTTAAATCTCGAAGCAGCACAAGCGGTAAATCCATCGGGTCGTTTCGTATGTAAATCGCTTATCGCATCGAGTTGTCCACTCGTTATAATTAGGTATGTAGGCAAACCTCGGAGGCAAGTCGCACTGGTGTTACTATGGATTTTGCCCAGAGTGGACAGAGTGAGAGAGAGAGAGAGAGAGAGAGGGGAAGGAGTAATATAAACCGTCGAGGAATCGTAGACACACATTTGTGTATTAAAACTTGCACTGACATGAAACACCTAACGAAGTGTATGTTAGTCTAATGGCGATGAGTACGAGTAGTAGTCCGGGACTACTGCGGCTACTCGTGGAATTAGGCTCTTCCGTTGTTTCTATTACAAAATAGATGGCGTGATATTGCAAAGTGGCCCGCGCTACCGCCTGAGTTTTATTATTGTGTCAAATGTGATAAATAGTGGAAATGATTGTCCGTAATGATTCCGGAGAATGCTAAATTTTCTGCAATATCAGGATTCAATTAATCCATTTGATGTTTTTCACAGACTTCAGGCTATTTTCAACGAAGTCTACACAGTAAGAAACAAATACTTTTGACAAAGAAAATTTACTTGGTAGAAGAAAATATTATCCTGTCAATTTAAAAACATGTGAATTTTCTGGATAAATTATTTTGCACTCGCGCTGAGGAAAAAAGTCATTCACCAAGTTTTGATTCGCTTGCCTCGAGAAAATGTTCATCTGACAGCATGCGTCTTCCCGTGAATTTATCTAGTTCACATTATATCTAAAGTTTGATGGTTTAGGAGAATCCATAAAGTCGTGAATTGTTGACCCACCTGTTGTCTAATTGAAAAATTTTTGTTCCGATTGCTCGATGAACACTGTCATTACACGGAGAAAAAAGTTCAAGAAAAATTACGGAACAAGTCACGTAATCTGGGAGTGAAGTTGAAATTTCATAGAAAGTGCCCAATTTTCACGTAAATT
>JAPYZN010003174.1:0-10289 GCA_030522865.1 Psyttalia lounsburyi | reverse complement strand
GGCAACACCACCCTCGCTTATACACGGGCGGCGCAGCGCTCATCATGCGACCAACGACGTCGGGTGAAGAGGCGCGACCAACGAAGGGTTAATAAAGAAAGTTTAATTTC
Organism: Psyttalia lounsburyi; assembly: GCA_030522865.1. Lineage (NCBI taxonomy): Eukaryota > Metazoa > Arthropoda > Insecta > Hymenoptera > Braconidae > Psyttalia > Psyttalia lounsburyi. Next base: position 10,179 of record JAPYZN010003174.1, on the reverse strand, counting down.
TAAATAATTAATTATAATTATTTACAAGAGAGCGGAGGTGCTATGGTGTGAAGGGAGGGGAGGTGGGGGTAGAAGAATCGACGTTAAAGGAACGTCCAGTACCGGTTGAATTCCGACGGATTTTCAACGTAGAATTTGCACCCATCGTTTTCACCTGGCTTTTGACATCGGAAATGGGTAGATCGACGATGGAATTACGTCGGGGAACCGGCGAAAATTTTGACTCGGGATGTAAGGAAAGAATTGATTTTCAGAAAATCGATTCTCTCTCGAGAGCCCATCGAGTGCTCGCTCGAGTGTTCATTCGCGATATTCAATGGTTCTCCCTTATATATAAGGATCTGACGACAATTTCCCAATCAGAGTTGTCACACTCGTTAATCTTCATTTTACAAATTCCTTGCAAAAAAATATGAGCTTATTTCAATATAAATGTGCGTATCAATTTATTCATCGGGAAGCGTGGGCATTGCCACAAGACATGATCGATGTTTTCTTCTTCCTACCCGCATTTACATGAAAACTATGTAATTGTACCTATTCGACCCAGTGACTCTGCTGAACTATGATGATTAGCTCGAGCTCTGTTGACCCACGAGATTATTTCCCTAGGTAGTTTTTGGCCCTTGATAATTAAGCGTTAATCATCCTCTGTCAAGTTGAAATACTTCTTGTCTTCGGAAACAAGTAATGTTAGAAGACAGATAATCGCATTTCTGGATAAACTAACCATTCGCTATATCTGGATAAACAAATTTACTCAACAATATATGAGGATTGCCCTCGCAGCCACTTCGACATTGAAAGGGCACCCGCTGGTAACTAAAAACTATTGATCCTTCCACCCCCCAATTATACCTCAATCCCTCGACCACAAAATAATGAAACAATCAACGAAAACAAAATTCCAATGGCATCGACCAATCAATCTTCAATAATTAACTTTTCCCCCCGCAAACGCGTTAACAAAAAAGTTGTTGATATTTCCTTTCACTCTGTATCTCCGTCACCCGATACAACTGCAGGAAAATATCGTTGGAAAGGTCATCGAGGTCACCACACGATACGTTAAGCTCCGCTGCTTTCGTAGAATACGAAAATTGAGTAAGAACAGAAGCCGAAGATAATGAAAAAGAAATCCGATAAATTAGACACGTGTGATATCCGTTCCTCGCCTCAATCATCCTTTCTAGTAACGTAGTAAGGCTGATGCGTCATCGAAGCATCATTATATTCTCAATGTCGTTCGCGACCTAGTTAAACAACCCCAGAAGGTCTGATGGCCTCCCAATACGCTAGATAAATTGTATTTTTTGTCCTCCGATCCGGTGACGATTAATATCGTAGGTCACATGCCAATGATAAGCCACGCCATCGGGTGATAATAGTACATTTCGATACGATTTCCGGAAAGTCGTGTTGGGCTTGAAGATTTATAGCACTTGCCTCGTGTGATAATCCCGCGAGTCTAAAATAGTATATTTCTCACCTAGGGAGGAAAAGTAGACAGGTCATCCTCGCGTGCAGAATTAGGACACGCGCCGAAGACGAGGGTCTTAAGCTCTTGGGGAATGCTTGTCGGAATTTTTCTTCCGATGGTCGAATACAATTTTTCTGCCAAAATGAAGGAAAGTGAGCGTTTCTGACTGAGCGAAGCGGGGTTAGAATGCCCACTTTCGATCCATGTAGGCGGAAAACACTTTTCCCGCGAGTATAGCACTTTATTTTTCAACACAATGCATGACGAGTGGAAATTTGGGTATACGAAGCGGGCTTAAAACGGCACTTTACGCACAGTGTGCTCCTATAGGGAGGAAAAGGAGACAAGTCATTCTCACATGCAAAGTTAGTTCTTAAGCACATGTCGAATTCGCCTTCCGATGGTTGAATACAATGTTTTTTTTACCAAAATCGACGAAAATGAGCGTTTTTGACCGAGCGGAGCGGGGTTAGAATGTTCACTTTCGGTCCATGTCGGCAGAAAATGTTTTTCTGTACTCCTTTTCACGACTTCTCGCCTGGACAGTGGTCCTATTCGAAAAGAGAGATCAATATTTATCGAATCGAATCGAAACTCTCGATAGTTGAAGCCCAAAATCTGTCACACTCTATCTTCGCTGTTCGTTGGTCACTACTTATACTCATTTACCCTTCTACTTACAGTATGCAGTACAGGATAGAGTAACGCGCGCAAGCGCGCGTTTCGTCTCGTATTACATACTTCCCAAACTCGAAAACTTGAAAATCACTACAAAAACATTCTGTTCCTGGGCTGTTGCGATGGAGTTTTTTGACTCGTGTGGTTGACCAACTCGCGCCACCAGCTCCAGTTGGTGTCCGGCCCGGACGCCAACGCCGCACGAGTAAAAACCCCCATCACAACAGGCCGGATATAATATATTTCAGGACGAATACTACGAGGTTTTTTGCTGGTGAGGACAAGTCAACTGCGCGAGGGGAAAAAAAACCATTGCATTAGTCGCGGACGATATTTTTCACTTGTGATTTTTCATTTTTTCGAGTTCGGGGAAGGGCCAGTACCAATCCCCGAACGAGGGAAAGTGAAGAGTACGGAAAAATACTATTCTTACGCGCTTTCAATACGAGTCTGCGAGTCATCGAAAAGATAAGTCGAATCAAGAATAAGAGAATCAAGTCTCATTGTCACAATTAATTCGAGTCGAATTCTCGAATTTATTGGAAACTCAACGGACATGAAAAATTGATTAGTTATCGTTGGCTCCAATTTTACTCTGATATCGAAGACTGAAAACTAATAAAAATAGTCTATATCTAGGAGTCATCGGTACCAAATTTAGCGGGCATTTTGCATATCTCTGAATAGATTGAACAAATTTAATTCAATTTAATTTAAATTGAAGTTTATTTAATGTAATTTTGAATTTAATGTCTGCTGAATAATTTATATATCCACTCCAGCAGTGTTTACATAGCGATTTGAAATAATGCAGTATTCATTTTTTGGACGTACTGTGTGTAAAGTGAGATTTCACGCACGCTTTGCGTACACAAATCCTCACTTTGCGGACCTTACCTAGAAAAATAGGATTCGATACTCGCGGAAATACTGTTTTTAGACTCGTTCGATTACATCACTCGCCTTCGTCTCCCGAAATATACTATTTTGATATGCAGACCTGAAATTAGTATATTTTTATGTGACTGTAAAAAAGTGTTTTTTTTTTTGGCTCGTGGAAGGTTCCCATGATGAATCCCACCAGTCCAACAATACCTTTCCCGCGAGATCGAACCCTATGTTTCTTCGCAATCCACTAAACTGTCAATTTACGTACCCCGTGATAAAAGGATACTTTCCTGTACTGCTTCTCTCCATTTCTGGTCTGGAAATTGGCATTACGTGCCTTCCCAAACCGAAAACTTGAAAACCACTGCAAAAAATATTATTCCGGGGCTGTCCCCATCAAAACAGGTTAGAAAAACCGAAAATTAAGCAGCAGTAACAAACCCGTATTTTTTGTCCTCCTTTGGCTCGTGCTGTAAATCCCGACAAGTCCAAATTTATATTTTGACGAACGTGGCCTCGCTCCCAGCCTGACCTACAATCAAAGCATTTCCAAAGTACAGTCAAATATTTCCTGACGATGTGGCATTATACTTCGAGCCGAAGTCGAGACGAAAGAAAAACAGCATCGCCTTTCGTTCAGCTTATAACCTCACACTCGTCGACAAGTACTCTCATCGGCTTGTACCACAAATTCCTATTTTTCTCCAAGTAAGAAACAATATGTTTTTGTCAGGACGCAGTCAAAGAAGTGCTACTTTACGGCCCGAATGACAGAATAAAAAACATTGTTTTTATTACCCTCAATTGAGGAAGTTTCAGCTTTCTCTTTTTTTTTCCTTTTTCTTTTCTACGCAGCAAGAGATCCTCAGATGAGACGTAGAAGTCCTGCAACAAAGCAACGGTGAACAGCGAGGGGGACGCCCAGGTGGATTCACTGTAGGGTCCTCTCCCTACTTTTTTACAATGCAACCCCTCTTATGTGTTCGTGACCATGCTGCGCCATTCGAGGGGGGTTGTACCACGTAATAAGACAGAGTGAGAGAGAATAACCGAGGGCTATAGGAAATCCAAAGGCAACGGAGGTAGACCGCTGCACCTCGGCGTTCCCCCCACGTTTCACGTCTCGCAAGAATAGAGTTCTCTCTACTACGGCCTCTCCGCTCTCCAGTACTTAGTCAGACGCCGCATCGTGTACTTCGCTCTTTTGGGATCACCATTGGCAGTTGTTTTTATTATTTTCTTAATATTTATCGCTGGTGTTATCGGCAATTCTATTGTGCAAGTTATTGTTCAATATTTTTATGACGATTTTTTGTTCAGTTTCAATGAGTGTTGGAGTCTAGTCGGGGTCATGTGAAGGGGAGATTATAGTTGAACAATGGGATGTCATCGTGGAGGGCGCAATCGGTGGTTGGATACATTTTCTGATGATTTCTGAATGGAAGCTTTGAATTTTTTTTGAGAAATTTTTGATGAGGTAAATATCCATTTTTTTGTAATCCTTACAACAACTTTTCCATGAACATCGGGACAATACGAATTCAGTGGTCCGATAATTCTCGTGGATTGAATTTTTATTATTCTGATATTCATTGTGGAATAGACGCTCGTCATTCAGTTGATAAAATCCAGATTAACTTCGGAATAACGGAGGTGCGGGCTGACCCAGTCCAATTATTTTCTTGTTTATCGCGAGTGATAAAGATCAACGGCAGCCCACGTGGCCCCCCGGCAAAAATCCAAACAAAACCCGCATCTCAATAAATTCCAATTTATCGTAGTTTTGAAGTTTACTTATAAGCGCATACCTGTGATTCTCTATTTCACACGGTGGGGGCTCACTAATGACTTATGAGTAATTTTAGCGTTGTATACACATTAGTGACGTAATATTTGAGCTCCAACGTTTTCATCCTGTCCAGAGTTGTTATTTTTCCTTCGAAAATTGTAGCTACTTGGTTCACCTCGGGTTGCTTGGGCTGTTGTACATCTGAATCATCTGATCCACATGGGGGATTAAAAATATTCGCATGAAATTCAATTGGAGATTTTCATAAACTCCGGCCATTCTCTGTCTGTTTTTATTCACACCGGGGAATATTAAACATACTTTCGCGATATTTCAGGATGAGAACGTGCAATAAAGATCGAATCGATGGATTGAATAATTTGCAGTGAATACTGGGATTAATATTTTTTGGAGGAAAATCAAATTATGCCAATCGAATTGTGGGAATATTTTTAAAAGGGTAAATGTTTACCGTTCAACTGAATATAATTCATAATAACTAATAAAATTATTTTTCCTTTTTTTTGACGACGATTTTTTGATTATTTAAATAATTCAAATGCCAAATATAAATAATATATAATACCAATGAAATTAATTGTTCAGAAATGAATGAGGTAAAATTCTGTAGCGAAGTGGTACACCGAGAGAACTGCATTTTACATATTTTTTCAAAACCCGTATTATCTCAGTAAAGAATAATTTTAGAAGAAATTGTCAGAAACGTTTTTTGTTGCAAATTTGATCAGCTACAAAAATGGTCTTGTGGCATTATCTCCTAAAACCACTCCTGACTGAGATAATCTGTGTTTTATAAAGATAGGAAAAATCCACTTATCTCGTTCTACGGCTTCGCTAGAGAATTGATTTTTTTGGTACTGCAAAATGATAAATTAATTTTTTTTATGCCTTGAAATTGAGTTATTTATTAAGCTCTATTTGGCTCATTTGGCTCGGAAAAGACAAAAATTAGACTTAACTTTTGAAATTGTGATTTAGCTGGAAAATTTTAAGACTAAAAATATCTAAATCTGCAATGCAATCTGGGGGATAATATTATCGACTGTTGAGTTACGTTAATTCCAATCAAATTATTTAAACAATGCTGTGAATGATAAATTAATTAATATGTCATTTGTCACGGAAAATTATTGAAGAGGAAATTCTCATTTCTGCTGTTTATTCTCACAAAATGTTGACTATTTTTGGCTATTATATTCGGTCAGATGCAAGGAAAGAACGAGAACAACAATGAACGAATAAGAATAAAGAAAACTCCATAAAATACTAAGTCACTGCACAATACTGCAAGTGCACAAAGCATTCCTCTTCAGGTGCACGAATTTATTTACTAGCGAAGGAATAAAGAAACTGTGAAAAAGGTATTGTCACACAGCCAGAAGAAATATGTATGGGATAAAATAATGACTTAATCAACGTAATTGACCTAATTCATTAAAAAAATAGACAATTATGATTCCTAATTGATCTCATTGATCCATCTATTATTACTCAATAAAAAATCAACATCAATTTCCGTACTAAATTTGAGAATTTAATTCCAGATTTGGATACGAATAAATGGGAAATCCGATAAACTATTTAACTATTTAACCGCAATTAAATTTGAATTTGCGACATTGGAAAGTCTGATGCAACTGTTACTTCAGTCCCAAATAAGTGTAACGTAAGGACGAGAAAGCTCAAGTAGATCAGGAAAATCCAACGATTGGTTCCGTCTGAAAATATTTTTTAGGCTTTAATTTATGAAAAATTCAGTCAATTATGAGTCTTAATAGATGTCATTGATCTATCCCCTGATAATTCAATAAAATATCAATTTCATTTTCTGCACTAGATCTGAGAATTTAATTCGCTATTGAAAAATGAATAAAAGTGAATGAATAAGAAATCCGATAAAATATTTAAGCTCAATGGATTTTCAATTTGCGATATCGACATCTTTCAATGCAGTCGTTAAGTTCCAAAAAGTAAACGTAACGACGATAAATCTAAAATATATTTGTAAAATAAAAAAATTTCCTCTTTTTAAAATTACCTTTGTGGCTTTAAAATAACAAATAACGCACGTAGAAATCATTGCACTGCAATTTCAGCCAATTACGGTATTAAAACGGAATAATGCAATGGAAAATTGAATCGAAATGGTTTATTGATGGAAACTAAAAAAAAGCAGGTCAAAAAGTGAGTACAATGTACTGCTGAGTGCTCATAATTTATGCCGATCGTGGCATTGCCGTGAATTATTAATAATTAATAATACTTTAAATACCATTAACTTTCATGAGAGATCAATAATCACGTGTTTATATTACGCTCTGAGAGTGAATTTTCCCAGCGTTTGCGTACATAAAATTTTGCCCCTAACACCCACCAAACAATACCTCGCGTTAAGACTCCAAAGCTCTCACATTAATAATTTCAACCGTTTCACTTTGAAGACCGTAAATCGTAAGTTGAGGTTCCGAAACAATTTGAGACTTCCGAGACTCGACTCGAGGATTTTTTATTACCGATCCTACCTCTCCAAAAAATGCTCTTTTTTTTTGTGTACTCTCCCCCTGTTTCCCCTATTCCACTTGCTTACACTGACATATTATTTTTATCACGTTATCTTTATTCACGTGAAACGGTACAGAAGAAATAATAAAAACGAACGAGTCCATCCCCCAGTTGTCAGGGAGAGCGAAACTCAATCCCTTTATTAAGTCAATAGAATGAAAAAGGGAAAAGATAGTGGAGGCTTGTATCGTTCCGACGCCAACCCAAAATTATTGATTTTTTTTTTGTTATTTCTCGTCACTTTAATAATTCACGTGGTACGGACAGGTGCATATGGGGTGGAAATGAATCATACGTGTTGATATTAATCAAACGGGTGCATTGTTTCCACTGGGGGATCAACAACAGCATGATTTACACGCCACGTCAACCACCAAACTCTTCGAGTTGTACTGGATAGACGTGTGGACTCTATAAATCGTGGTTGCAATAATATTTGAACATTTCAACGTTTATTTCTGACGATTTTGCCCAGTGAGAAGCCCACCCGTCAGACGTATTCTCCTCGTGTCAGTATTTCATGAACAAATTTGAATGTTCAACCATCTGATTAGCTACGTATTTCCAGCTCAATTAATTCTGTCATTAATCTGAGAATCTAATCTGAGAATTTAATTCGTTATTGAAAAATGAATAAAAGTGAATGAATAGGAAATCCGATAAATTATTTAAGATCAATGGATTTTCAATTTGCGATATCGACATCCTCAATGCAGTCGTTATTTAAGTTCCAAAAAGTAAACGTAACGACGATAAAGCTAAAATATATTTGTAAAATAAAAAAAATTGTCTCTCAAAATTACTGTTGTGGCTTTAAAATAACAAATAACGCACGTAGAAATCGTTGCACTGCAATTTCAGCCAATTACGGTATTAAAACGGAATAATGTAATGGAAAATTGAATGGAAATGGTTTATTGATGGAAACTAAAAAAAAGCAGGTCAAAAAGTGAGTACAATGTACTGCTGAGTGCTCATAATTTATGCCGATCGTAGCATTGCCGTGAATTGTTAATAATTAATAATACTTTAAATACCATTAACTTTCATGAGAGATCAATAATCACGTGTTTATATTACGCTCTGAGAGTGATTTTTCCCAGCGTTTACCGGATAGACGTGTGGACTCTATAAATCGTGGTTGCAATAATATTTGAACATTTGAACGTTTATTTCTGACGATTTTGCCCAGTGAGAAGCCCACCCGTCAGACGTATTCTCCTCGTGTCAGTATTTCATGAAGAAATTTGAATGTTCAACCATCTCATTAGCTATGTATTTCCAGCTCAATTAATTCTGTCATTAAGGAAAATATTTCTATCTGGCGTTAGTCACTATAGCTTCGGGACAGAAATTCTTGAGAAATTTTCGATCAATGGAGGATAATAGTTTTTTAATTTGTCGACTTTAATGAACTATTGGGACCATGGAGGGGGGGAAAAAGGCCTTTAATTGGGTTTCTTGCGAGGTAATGGAGGAAAATAGACCCTTTCCCTTGTGCAGGCCGGAAATTTCCATGGCTCCATTGGCGTAACGATCGACCCCAATTTCTCAGTTTGCGATAGAGCTAAGTTCACTTTTCGCCGCGGCCCTTGATTTCAACACTGAATTCCCATTCAAAGTTTATGGCTTTTTATCTCACTTCATCGGCTTTAATTTTTCTCGGCGTCTTATCGACACCTCCAACGTGTATCTTATCGCTGAATCGCGTTATCCTGATAAGACCATAGCATTTTACGTTTTTTTTTTCCAAACTTGGGGTTGAGCTGATAATTTTTTGTTTTTTTTCTTCACTTGGAGTTTTCTTCTTGGGACCGAAATGTCAGAAGTTTAGGGGCAAAAATCGGGTGAGAAAGTGTTGAATAAATTAAGTGGTTTCGCGGTCTCGGCGGTCTCTCCCGAAATAGCGCATTTTAGCATTCTCCAATCGTCCACCATCCAGAGCTCCCTCGCGTGTGTGGTTACGCCCACGGGTGTTATTAAAAAAAAAAAAAAAAATAGAGAGGAAAGAGTACGAAAAATCGTTAGAGGGTGAAAGAGGTGGGCCTTTTAATGTGGGGCAGTGGAGGGGGTAGTGGTGATTAAAAGATTATGTCGCGGTGGAGGAGGGAGGAAAATCGTTCAACTGGGTCGATGAGAGATTCTACGAGATTTTGTAGGTCATCGCGATATATCGAGGGGATTGGAGTTTTAAGGATGTTTACATTTTTTTTTCCACTCCACAAATCAAGTTTCCTCACGTTGGGGGGAGGTTCTTTTTTTATGGTGGATGGTGAACAGAGAAAACAAACTTCGCTGGGGATTTTGAAAAATTGCCCGCGGCTGCTTTGACTGTACTAATGAACTGCGGCTATTCGTCTTCTACGGGGACTCTCATGGGATCTATTTTCAAATTGAGGGGGAAATCGTGGGAGTAAATAAGTCAATTCGGCTTGGGTTTGATGTTTGTGGAGCATTTCGCTGTCTCTCTCTCTCTAAATTATAATTTGGTGTGAAATGTTTTGACTATTGGGGGTCGGTAATTAGAAAAAAGTTGTTAGATCAGGTATTGCTTAATTTTTTGGTTGTAATTCAGTTTATTCTCTTGTCTGGAATTTGTAACTAGTGGAAACTGTCTCATTCGATGCACTGAGAAAAAAATAGTATATTGTGCAACTAGTGCGTAAAGTAGCACTTTTTCGCATGAGTTGTGCATCGCTAGGCGATCACACGAGGCGAAAAAGGCGATACGCACGTGTTGCACACCTAATTTTTTGCAATA
>JAPYZN010003173.1:0-10045 GCA_030522865.1 Psyttalia lounsburyi | reverse complement strand
GACATTGTCGCCAAACTTTGTATTTTTACGAATCAGACCATTCCACATCATTTCCAATGAAAATTAGAAAATGTCAAAATTGAACGATTGCAAAGCTTCTATTCGGAAGCAAAAACCATTCATAAACATTTTTAAATATAGTTAGTTTTATTATCTTATTCCATATGTAGTATTGTCTGTTGTTAATAAATAATCCATACGTAGACGCAAAAGTCGACAAATGTCATGTGGTAGTTGATATATTTTTTTCTCGAGGTGAAATAAAAATATTACCGAGAATTACAAACGATAAATTACGCATCCAGCAGAGTAGATTCTCAGCTGCATACAACGGATATCGGATGAGGCTAGAAAGTGACTATCAGCGGTAGTAAAAAAATATCAAGTGGCATTAATTGTCTTCTGAAACATCCGATGGAATTTGCATCGCAAGATCTTGATAAAGAGATCTATGTTCTCAGGATAGTCGACACAAATACCGGAATGTAATTACTCTTCATTTCTACGTGCGAGACATTGTATACTTGAGGACTTGGAGATTGCAATGAGCGTCTTGAACCGGAATACAGTGACACCAGTGCCGACATCTTCCTCGGAGTGAGACTCTATTTTAGGCAATAAATTTAACAAATCAGCTAAGATTATCAAATTAATTTATCACCTTTGAATTATTGAAATTAGTATTAATATAGACCGTTCGTTCATTTGTTGAGCATGGGCAGTTTTTGTCAATTATGCATTTCAGGAGGTCAGCGGCGGGGAGGGAGAGCTAGTATTGTTGCATTAGAAAGGAAAAATTTAGAGACATTTTCTTGTTCTATTGTAAAAGCATTTTCAATGAAAACATGACGTTTTCGAAATGCAAGAATTTTCAGGAATTTTCTTTATCTCTACACAAAGAGAAAAATTCAGCAGAAATTTCCGTTCCATTATATAATTATTTAGTATTTTCACCGCTTCCCGTACCGCTTCAGTAAAATTTGTTGACTCCTTAATAAAAGGTCTCTAGAAGGGTGTATAATTTTCGTTGAATGCTTAATTGTTTAGAAGTATGCGTGATTTTTCTTAAAGATAGTGAATTTTACTATGTGGTAGGGTAATTATTCCCAAACTTCTAAAATGCTACACAATTACCAAAAGGATCAGTAATTTTAACTAAAAAAAGTCTCTCCGTGTATAAGTTTTTATGGAAAATTTAAACCGAAAATGGGATGATGATATGATTTTTCCATTAATTATTTTATAGATGTCAAAATATTACTCATAATTTGTTTTGTCTCTCCAAATGCTCCAACTCCTAATTAAAATATTTCTTCAATCCCTAGCAGAAGAAATCCCAAAAATGACAAAGCATTGGACTCGTTAGGAGATGAGTCCGGTGAAGTCTCGATGGCTGACTCCGAGGCCGCTAATTACGATCCATCGGCAGTACGAGCATTGACTCAACGAAACTCGTACGAGGAAAAAATACCAATTAATACCTAAAAGTTATTCACTGCAATAGTTCACGTAAACTCTTCGATTTTCCTCATTGTCCTTGAAACCGTTTGACTGCGGCCAGAGACCAGCGAAATGGGGGTGGCAATAAGTAAGAGGTGAATTATTCGAAATATTCCTTCGATTACAGTGACATCGCAGTGTTCATGCACCTGCTGAAGGCCTCGATCGGTAGCGGCATACTTTTTCTTCCACATGCATTCAGAAAGGCTGGCTACGCCGCGGCCCTTATATGCTCCATGATTACAGGCCTGATAAGCTGCCACACCGCAATAATCACAGTGAGTTGCCGATGTTCCACTGATTCTTTTATCAAAACTAATTATTCCCTCTTCAGCCCACTCTCACTTTGTTCGATAATCTCAAGGATATTGGCCTTACGGAACTGGACTCAATAATAATCTGCGGGTTTTTTAATTGAGTCATGAGATTTTTATTAATTGTATGAATAAAAATAGGATGAAAAGAGGAATTGAGGTATTGAAAAAGTGGGATAAAGGGGGCAGGAGAAAAAATGAACGAAAATTCTTTGTTCGATGTAAGTAAAAAAAAGAACAGATTTATTATGTTTTCTCCAATTGTTATTATCCATATTTGAACACCTCTTTACGTAGGTCATTCTACGGTTCTCATTAATTATTTCAAACTAAATTAAAATAAAACATGGAATTTTTCGCATGCCCACATTTCGAGTGCTCAATGTCACTTTTCCTCAGGGCAAATATTCATTTCCATTTATATATAAAACAACCAAAGTATTTATAGAATAACAAAACAGGACATATTACCTATAAAAATGAATAAAACCGCAGGCAACTATGCATCCACAAAACCCCACTAACATTTGTCATAAAAATTCTATCCATTAACAAATAGATCAGATTATCCAATGGGAGATGATAAAATTCTTCACAAATAAATTCTTGACCCTTAGAGAAGGAGGACGAGAATTTTATTTTTCCTAAATGTCTTCTCCTCCCGATATCCCCAAACAGCCTTCGGATTCATTTCCACTCATCTCCCTCCCCCATGTAGCAACAAAAATAATTGTATTCATATTCCCACATGGGCAGAGTTCCCCCGACTACAAAATATCAAGGTAATGTCACGTGAGTCGTCGTTGCATGAGACTCGATTTTATTGTGTATTTCAATCTCGTATGACTTTACGCAACGATCCTTTCTTTCCCCCCTTTTTTCCTCCATTCCCCGTCTCCTTTTAATACTCAATGGTTCGTAATCAGCTGTCTCCCTTGCTCTCCCACTCTTCGCACGGTTAACTCATTTTGTTCGCAGGTGCAGTGCTCCCAGAACCTATGCACAAGATCGCAAAGATCATCGCTGAGTTTCGCCGAAACTGCTCGTGTGTCATTCGAGCATGGGCCCAACTTCGTTCGAAAGTACTCAACGGCATTCGGTGTATTTGTCAATGTACTCGTCTGCTTCGTTCAGTACCAGACGGGCGTTGTGTACATTCTGTACATTGCCACCTCGAGCCAACAGGTGCGTGGGGTAATCACTGGGGGACACTGGAAAATTACCGGATTATGTCAATTACATGGGCTCTCCGGAGTGGTCTACTAATTTGATTTTTTTAATGTTTGTTTTTGTTTCATTGACGTTGAAAAACTATGTGGCGAAATAGGCCCTGGAATTAGTAATTTCTAACAAAAATTTTTGCGAGATCATTATGCAAAAAATTTTTTCAGCGACGAAAATGGCACTTGCTTCCCAATGGAACCCACGAAACCGCAACTTTAACGTACACACCCTCTTGCTCTCTCTATTTCCATACTGTCAGTCCTCAAATTATCCGATTAAAATGCGTGAGAATAATTTGAAACAAATGATCAACTAATGAGCATCATCCAAATTACATTTTGGAACATGTTAGAATTTGTACAACATTTCTTTGCATAACCTAATTATTGCATTGACTTAAAAATGGCGAAAGTGATTGTTAAAATTACCCAAAAATTACGATTAAGAAAATAATAATAATAAGTTTTCGGCCATTTTTTGTAGTTTTGACGAACATTTTTAATTCGGTGCAACTGTTGAGCTACTTGAAGCACGGGGTACCAGTGAAATACGCAAAAAATATTTTATACTACCTAAGCCTATGCAAAATGCAGAAGGATTTTGCTCCGTAAGGATTTTCTAGTCCTATTCGAAAATTCTCAAGAAGTGTATAGAAAAATTAAGCTAGATAAATTGGAAAGAATTTTCAATGAAAATTGTAAGATTTATTTATTGACTATTTTCCGAATTTTTTCGTAGGAGGGACAATTTATTTTTGAGCAGACAATATTAATCATCTTCCGTGAATTCCTAAATTATGTATTTCCTTATCGTAATTCACGCTTGAAATACTGGGTTAATGCTGTTTTCGTGAATGTGATAGTTTATATTTTACGATGATGTCAAAAGTGTGGAATTTGTGAATGAGAATTTCGAGAATTGAAGAGGAGGTACAATTTGACATTTTAGATATTATTATCTGCTCGTTAGGCTGAATCATCGGTGTAACATTGAGGGAATCAGTTTCTGAATGAGAATGTTGACGGAATGGGTTTGAATGAGTAGAAAAACAACCTATTTCATCCTCGTGATTCTAAATGTTTTATGAATAATTCAGTATGGAATGACGTTTGAAGGTGATTTACTGGGTTTTTCGCGGAATAAAAGTCCTTAAGGATAACGACAATGAGTTATGATATGCATACAGTACAGTTATGCCCGGATTTCCATGATTTTTTATTGAAGTAGTGCAACGCAATGAAAAGCCTAAGACTTCAGTTAATTTTGCCATTGTTTCCAACGCAAAATGCTTCACAGGACTATCTTCTCAAAAATCAACCATATAATCAGGAAATATTGAAGGCAGTGGAGCCTTAAATATGTAATTTTATTAGCATTTCTTTCCAAAGGAAGAGTTATTGAAAGAACAATTTTAAGAAGCGAAAAGTGGGAGAGATAGGCTAACCAATGGGAAGCCTATGAAACCGTAACAGTTGTAAAAAAAAAGGGAAGAAATTGAAATAAAAAAATCGCCTGAGCAATAATTCTGAGTTAGCAATGAAGATTATTTAAATAAATTTATTTTCAATTTTCCAAAATTTTACTTAACCTTGACTTTACGTTTCTTGATCCACTTCATTTTATTTTATTCTTACTTTCAAATAGTGTCTTTTCAACATTTTTGTCTTAACGAATGCTAACAAAAATAACGCAGTTTTTTCCAAAATATTATACAGGAAAATCTCACCGTAAATTACGTTTCGCTAACTTCCTGTCGCCGAAATAACAAGCATTACATCTTTCTACGAATTTGTTTCTTTATTTGCAAATAAAAGCCCGAACAATAGCTCAAAATGGATGAAAACAAAAAGTGATTTCCCGTGACTCAACGCCATTGTAGAAATATATCACCGGAAATTAAGTCCACGTGCCCAAGTAATTGTTATCTGAATCAGATCTTCTATTTGCAGATTATCGAGCACTTCACAGGAGTTAGTCTCGATGTGAGAGTGTACATCGCTATGATATTTCCGATTCTATGCGGTCTGGCACTGGTGCCAAATTTCAAGTATTTGGTCCCTGTTTCGGTTATGGGGACAGTGCTGTTGTCCCTAGGGATAGTCGGAGCGTTGATTTACTTCATCCAAGATTTTCCCGACGTCAGAAGACTCGAGCCTTTCACCGAGATCAAGGCAATCCCAATGTTCTCCAGTATTTTTCTCTTCGCCATCTACAACATGTCGATTGTTCTACCACTGGAGAATACGATGAAGAATCCCAAGAGGATGGGAAAAATTCTGGGGACTAGTATGATAATGAACACGTTTATTTACATGATCTTCGGGTTTCTCGGGTACAACAAATACGAAAATTCTTGTGACACTGTCATCAAGAACTTACCTGTTGGAGAACGGTATGTTATCGGTTATTTTAATGAGGTTAATAATCGGAAATAAGGGACTAATGCGTTGCAATCGGAGGAAAAAAAATTGACGAAAAATTACTGGAAAATTCAGGCAATCGGAGCAATGTAAAACAGAATTATTGTTTAACATTTTTTTTTAGTTTCAATCCTCTATTGAACAATAGATGAAACATTTTTGATAGACTTGAAAATATTTTAGTTTGATTCATCTTAGAAAGGAGTTTGAAAAGTGAAGAAATGAATTGAAACAATTTATAATAATGAGAGAGACTGGAATTTTTTGATTCATAAAAAAATTTCATCAATTAATATTTTTATGCACGTGGTGGTCGGGAAAAGTTTGAATACATCACTTGCATATTGAGTAAAAAAAAATCGTGCGAAGGACACACGAAAAAATGCTAAAACCGGTCAGAGACTTTGAAAATAGAATTCTGACTATATTAATATTGTTTGGAGTGGACTTTGCACGTTTTTTACTGTGCATTTGGGCAAAATACTTCAGGTATGTTGCACGGAAACATGTCAACCCCTCATTTGAAAAAAGTAGAATGGATCAAATTTGATAAAACCTTCAACGTCAAAATATATCTTTGAAATGTTGTCAAATCATTTTTTAAATCCTTTCTAAACTCTGAGTGCAATAAAAGCGGATATTAAGTCCTTTTTGTAATGAATAAGCATAAACCACTAGCCAATTCACACTTGCGCGAAGTGCGCCTCCTTTCCTACCTGGGAGAAAAAAATGCGAAAGGATAGTGCATTCTTTTGTAACTGCCATAAATTTACTGACTATTACGTAATTTTTCCGGAAATGATCAAATATATCTAGAATTTGACTTTACAAAACTACTCCAGAGAACGTAAATAAATACTTCATTGTTATGATTTTTATGCAACAGCCATCGGTTTTCTCTTTTCGGAAACCGTCAATTTTCAATAGTGAGGTTTAGAAAAATCCGGAGCAATGTGAAGCATGTTATTATATGACAATTCGATTGAAATTTCAAAGAATTTTGTCATTAAAAATTTATAATGTGATTAAAAAATTGTCGAAATCCAAAAACTTTGTGAACGCACATGCAATTCGGGAAATTTAGGCGACATTAAAATTGATATATCAATTGATTAACAACTGAAGTGCACGTCAATTCCAAGATTTTGTCCTTTTTGCCTTTCCTCATAAATTCAATGACTTCCGAGATATTCTAGAAATACAGATATAATTTTTGTCATTATCAAATAGTATTGCATTACTTTGTGGCAGATTTAAGTGTGTAATCCAATGTTGGGTAGTCTAGTGATAATACGTCAGAGCAATCACTTGGAATTTGTCACACTGGAATTTTTTTTATCAGATCCATTCACTTATTGATATGGAACAAGCGATAGAATCAGAATCAACGATTTTTGTTCGCAGAACGATAGAATAGTGAAGTGTTTGAAGTAGATAATTGCCAACGATATCGCATGACGGAGAAGGTTGATCGAAATTTACTAAGACACGCTTTTTTGGCGAGGAATGTCATGTTTTACAACAAGACATTCACTTTAAAACCGATAACTTTACGTGAATTTATTAAAAAGTCTCCCTTGGAGTTATCAATTACGTACGATAATTCAATAAAAAATGAAGTGCATTATTGAAAAATTCTATTGAAAATTGCTGATAGAATTTCCTCGGAAAAAATTTTCTAACTTTCGTCTTTTACTTTTTATTCAAAAACGTAGAAAATTAAACCGAATCTTAATAAAATAATGGGTATGGGAAGATCAAACCAAAATATTTTGTTGATTCAAAAATTATGATTAATAATTGGCATTAACATGCATAAAAAAATAGATCCATCAAAAAAATTCTTCTTTGAGATTTTAAATATGTTGAACCGTGGCTTTTGCAAGTTTCAAACTAAAACTTCTATAGATATCGAGGCGAGTTCCGGTTGAAGTTATACTTTTAATTTTCAAGTGCAATTTAAAAGTCTCAAATTTAGATGTTGAAATCAAAAGTTGAGACTGAAATGTTTCGTCTTGAGACTTCCCCAAATTTTTCGAAATTCTTAACTAGACCGTTCCTAAATTTCTGATTGAGATCCTCCGCTTCAAATTGAAATTCTCTTTTTCTTCTGGCGCAGAATTCCGATGTATCCATTCGAAGAAATAGCGTAAAAATTCTTCTCTGCAAGTACATTTCGTCATCAAACTTTTGACATGTTCCAGTCCCCGATACCACTAAACCACAGACTTCCAATAATAAAAACCCACCCAGTAATACCCCTTTGTTGTCTGTCAATCCTCACTTTTTAGCACGGCGCAAATCGTTAAAATCATGGTAACGCTGTCAGTGGTATGTACATACGGCCTTCAATATTATGTACCAGTTACCATTCTCTGGCCGATAATTGCGGGAAAAATCGGAAGAAACCATCAGGCCCATGAGATCATTTTCCGTCTACTCGGCGTTATTCTTTCATGTAATGTAACAGTAACATAATCATAATCGGCATTGAAAACGCCTGCACCGATTATGCAAATATTCCCGGAGATTTCCTTCATTAGTCTCATACAATAACATTTAATTTATGTCTCCTCATTGCAGCCCTTCTGGCAATAGCGGTACCACAAATGACGCCATTACTCGGTTTATTTACAGCGGTAAGCATGACAACAGTTATGCTTCTGATTCCCGCTGCTATCGAAACATCAACTATGTGGAATTACAACGATAATAAAATGTCCTTCTACTGTCTGCTCATCAAAGACATGTCAATCTCCATCGTCTGGCTGCTCATGCTCGTGAGTTGATCATCTCCCACCTGCTTCCATTTATTTTCTCAATGATGAATATTTTGAATCACAATAATTTCGTATTATTCATAGCAATCGATGTGCGTCAAACTGCCATAATGCATTCATCATCAATTTTATTCATATTTATTCGTCATTGAACGAGAGAAATTGCGGCCTTCGTCATATTATTATTTTCAAATTTTTCAACGCTTACAAAAAAATTTGATTGAGAAACTTCAAGCGAATTCAAGTGATTTCTTTTGAACTTGTTATGAATTATGGGCGGGTTGTAACAGTTTTTCTCTCTTCAAAGATAAACAACATTGGAATTTAATGTTCAAATTATCAATAGAAAATGTCACGAGATTATTTTCGACATAAATTCCTCTGCACAAATTTTTCATCACCGCAGAGCACACACGCAAAAAATCAGCGGGATTCTTCAATGGTATTCTCAGTAACGGTTCAATACAAATCAGCCTAATTTCATCAGATTAAATCGTGTGTATAGACAGTGACGTTGAAAAATTAATTGAACGAGATAAGATTAGTTTTTATTCAGTGATGACTTGTTGGGTGAGTAATACGCTTAATTCATGGTTTTCAGGTAGCTGGAGTTTCGCAGAATCTAAAAGAAATCATCCAAAGTTATGGAGTGGATGATGAGAATACTGATTTCTGTTAAAAAATAATTAGTTCATTATGTCATCTTGATTAACGTTTTTTTTTTTTTTACGTTAATATTAAAGTTGTCGGGAAGTTAAAAAGACCTGATATTTGTTGATTTTGCAGAAATAAACATTTAAATATTTTTAAAAATAAATCCCTTTGTTGTCGGTATTTTATCGTCAATGATGGAAATCCTTGACTGCAAGTAGAGAATAATTAATTATCATGGTTTATTATGATCGTCAAATGTGGCATGATATGTTAGAACTTCATTAAACGACGTAGTTTATTTTGATTTTTTTTACACTTAAAAATTGACAGTACTACCTCTTATCTATCTAAATTGTATTTAATGTCGCTCGTCCGACAATTTCAGACGAATAAAAAATATTCAAGTATTCAATTATTGTTAATGAGGCTTCTTAACTAGTAAAGACATTCTTTGATTATTGGTGAATGGGGTTAGTAAATTAAAAAACCTTGTTAACAGCAAATAAGTCATCTTATCAGTGGAACTAAACTGCAAATTGAAATTTCAATTTTCTTCCAAGAATACAGATGGTCCATTTTGTCGTAGGATTTTACACAGTGCAAGTGATTTTTTTCTATTATATTGTGTTACGTGTGCGTCAACCTACACTTTTTTTTCATATGCACAACACAGTTGTTTGTAAAACCTTAAATTACGGTCAAAATTGAATTCCTAACTATGAGTTACTATCAAAATCATGCGAAAATTATGCCCGAATGGAGTATTTCGTACAGTATTTAGAACAATGTATTTCGCGTGCACGAAAGCCCACTTTCCACATATCGAGATAGAAAATAAGGTTCGATACTGGCGCGAAAGGTATTTTGCCGGACGGTACCTTATGGGGTTTTTTGCTCGCGTGGTGTTTGGCAAACCGAGCCGAAGATGAGGTGGCCAACCACGCGAGCAAAAAACCCCATAACGCCCATCCGGCAATATACTATTTCGACACACATTGGGCGTAAAGTAACACTTTAGGCACGCGTTGCGGGGCAAAATCCCACTCCGCGCGCATTCCCGGGTAGGAATTGCCGGAGCTCAGCAACCGGCCGACTGTCGACCGAGAGTTGGCATGCCAAGTGTTGGGGGCCAACGCTGGCCGATGTATTGGCC
>JAPYZN010003172.1:0-17730 GCA_030522865.1 Psyttalia lounsburyi | reverse complement strand
TACTATTTTTAGCCAGTGTATTGTATTATTAATTTCGAAATTTAATTATCAATTTGGGGAAAATAAAATTGATTTGGTAAATTTTAGTATTGACGAGGGGATAATTTTTAATTGGCAAAAATGCTTGCTCGGTTCATATAAAATTTATTGAATCAACTTTTTCGAGTTCCCCTGCCTCACTACTAATTTCTCCCATGAATTTTCTCTCACTGCAAATATCCAAGGGTTAAAGACAAGTTCCCAGCGGCTGTCAAAGCCAATCCTACTGCACAAGCACTTTACCCCGTTGGATTTCTCTCGAATCTCCTGATAACGAGACGAAAATCCAAACTGGCATACGGCGCACGATTGGAAATAGATCCAATCCAGCGACAAGATTTTACAGGAAAGTGTTATTGACGTGGAACCCGATAAACTCTTCCCCTGCGCGAGTATTGGGGATTGGCTGGACAGCACTGGCAAGACCGATATTACAAAACTTTCTGGGTCGTATCTAAACATAAAACTGTATATTTAGAGATAGCAGAGACGAATAAAGTTTGTAAATTATGGGGAAAATTTTCTGTAAACCATCCAATTACCCTCCATCACTCTGTATTTATTTTTCGATGTGGTGGTATTGATTTTTCCGGCGTTTACTCTTCTTTTATCATGTTCTCCCAATCAGTTTGCTCTTATGGTACCTCTAAATATTCGGTTATCACAGTGCAATATCGCTTTTACGTTTTTACCATTTTCATAATTTCAAATTTTAGTGGGACCCCCTCTCCTGTGATTTATTCATTTTTCGGGAAATTTCGGCAAATTTGCAAAACTGTTTGTGCTGATACAAAAGGCGAATGGAATTTTTTTTAGACAGATAATTACAAAATTAAAGTAATGAAATATATTATATATAATATATATAGTAAATATTGAATATATTGTATATTATGTATATATTAATTCATGATATTCAATTTCTTTGAAAAAAGTATTATTAAATTATGATATCTTAGCAAATAAAACGACGACGCAAAACGTTTCGTGAGTCTTTTAATTAAGGAATTTCGGAATTGATAATTTAGCATTTCACATTTATCAATTGCAGCGGAAAATATATTTTACAACACTAAAAATAGAAAAAACGTCTGAAATTCCTTTCAAAAACATCAGAAATTTATCTTTAAATGTGTTGACAATCGTACATCTTTTGCAAAAAAATTTACTGGGGTGCGCGTGTCTCACTGGCCGTAAACTTGCGGACAATCACAGTAATGGATGCCTTTCTTGGAAAACTTTTCAGCAGAAGTCGTAATAATCGTTTCGCTCACATAAAAAAAACTTCCGTCCCCGGTAAAGAAACCTGAGAAAGACTTTTCTGTTCCCCAATACAGCAGCTCTTGCTGCAGAATCCCACACACATTCGTTATTCTCGTGGGGTATTTTCGATATTGTTTGAAGAGAAAAATGACTGTTCCTCTTAATGTCATCATGAATGGATTGAACACTTCCGCCCAGCCAATGAAGAATTATCTTCATCTGAGAATTGAGATCTGAATTTTTGTGTTTGAAATTTTGAGAAAATTGAAAATTGTCTGGCTTGGCAAATAAAGGGGATGATATCGGGGGATCTTTCAATTATTTATATGATTTCTAATCTTGAACATTTGAACTCTGTCGGAGTTTCTTACGTTCATTTTTCTGACAAGTGCATTTTGACAATTTTCATTTCACCATTTGCTCAATCCACTAATTCAATTATAAATAAATCCATTGCACGCAGTTCGTTTCGCTTTCCCCTCTTGACACTCCTCGACTCTCGAAGAACTAGAAAATGAGTGTAACAATATCAATTCCCGTTTATTTTCTACCGAATGAAAAAAAAAATCAGTACTACTGTAATTACGAAAAAGTGAAAACACAAGTTACGTGGCAAAAATGTACATTTGGGAAATCGACTGGCTAGTTTTCTGTGGCCAATCTCCATTGGTTACTGGAGTTAACTGCATGGTATACGCAATGAATCCTCCATTATCAGTGATTTCGATTTATGGTCTGTTATCGTCAAGGACATTGTACCGTCATTGCTTACAACCTAATTCGGATTACGCCGGAAAGATTAGATCCACCGTATAATGGATTGGCTAAATTACGAGGATAACATTCTCTCAACAATGGAAAAAACACTTCGTAAAAGAGTGCAAATTGCTTCTTGGAAGTATTAAAACTAAATGTACATTGAAGTCACTGAGTCTTTCGGTAAATATGGCGTGAGCGGCGATATTATCGACGTTTTATCTGTCTGCCAAGTGTCCAATATTATTTTGACGAGCATTTTTAGAGCTAGGTATTTCCGCTTGTATTCACAGCGAACAAAATGTCAACTGTCTTATCTAAATGCAATCGGTGGAAAAAAATTCAGCGAAACATTGAGTGAAGTTTGGGTCAAAACAATACAATAACTGTTATGCAAAAACTTTTCCGTTATTCAATTTCAAGGAAAAATTTATGGACTGCACTAGTCATTTTTAGGTGACGAAAATCATGCGATCTAAAAAAACCTCTTTAAAAAAATGTTTGCACGAAATTATATTGTGTATGCAAATTGATTACAAATTTAATTCTATATTTCTAATGATTTTCTCGGATCAATTGATGCGAAGTTTTCCAGTCTTCCGAGAATTTTCCTCCCAATTGAAAAGTTCCAATGGCAAAATATCTCATAGTTTCTTGTACAAAAATGTTTTCCGGAAGTTTCATCCAATGATCTTTGATCTTTGATCTCATACATAAATCCGATTCCAATGATTCGAATATTCAGTTTATTCTGTTGTGCCCGATGTATTTGAATAATCCTAAGTGATTGCAGAGGTTCAATCCTCTCGCGAGTGAATGGCTGGAAGACTCGGTAGAAACGACATCTCGCTTGGATCCAATGTATCGTCGAGACACACGGAGCGTGCGACGCGCCACCGGTAATCGACTAAGTCTCGTGACCCACTTTTCCACCCGGTGTCGACCCAGATTGCGGGGGTGACGCCTCCGTATCACTTCGATATCTCTTCACTCTAGCCTCCTTTTTTTCCAACGCTTTCACCATACTTTCACCTTTCTCCGAACTTCAATTAACGTGTGTTCGTTAATAAATTGGATTGCGATGAAATAAGTGAAGAAAATATTTGAGTGGGGGACTGTGGATGGTTAAAATGTCAAGAAATTATAGGACAGTTCTATACCAGGAACTTTGATTGCTGGAACTTTCTCGGGCCTCGGCCCCAGCCGTTGTCGACCCAAGTTCTCAGAAAAGTTAGAATTCAATAATTCATTTTTTTTTTTATTTTTCCACGGATATTTCTAGGAACAACTCTCGAATTTCACTGACATCAAGTGATCCTTTGTCATTTTCGGCTGATTAAATAATTTCTTATTCCGCATTTTCACGTCAGCATCCCCAAATTAATTTGTTGTTATGATTATCGTTTTTCAAATCGTAGAAACACTCCACTTGTTTCTAATTTTTCAATGATCTCCAAACCTCCGGCAATTCTCTACTGGACAAAAATAGAAAATAGACATGAAGAAATCAAAAAAAAAATCCCCAAAACAATGAGGATATTGATGACAACATGGCGCCCAACCGCGAGGGGATCTCAGGACTTAACGATACAGCCACGCGGTGAATTCTGGCGTCGACCGGAAGGAACCGCGCGTTGATCGTACGAATCGGACGTGGCAAAGTTTCGCGGTTCCGAGTCGGCTAGAGAAAAGAGAAGAATCGAATGAGGAGACGACAGAGGAGGAGTGCTGGTGGCAGATGGTGGGGACACGCCGGGCGTTTTCAGTAGTAGACTGCAACACATACACAGTGGAAATCCCTCAGGCAGTGGGGATGGAAAACAGCCGGGTCGAGGGAGGGAGTCGTAGCGACGTAGGTGGGGGAATCCCTACTCTCCACTATACCGGAGTGCTGGTGTCGGTGCCAGCTAGTGAAGGAAGCTCAGTGTCGCTCGGAACGCGGCGGAACACAGTGGGCTAGTTATTTGTCCACAATAAAAATCCTGACACTGAGTTTGCCTTGTTTTTCCATTGTTGACCCGGTTATGAATATTCTCCCGGCACTTCGGTTATTTAGATTGAAGCGGAAAAACTCGATCGGGAAATGATTAACGATGTGGGATAAATCGTTCACACTGACTATGGGATTCCATTTACTGTGACGTTTTGAATTGTGATATTTGTGAAAGTGTCGATTGGTGAAAAAAAAAATAATAAAAAGAATAAATTTGATAAAACCTAGAAATATCCCAGAAGACGAACAAACTGAATTTCGGGGGGTAATCCGAAGTGTCGAGGTGTTGATTGTTACCGTCTGATTGTAAGATGAGCCGTCCCCAAGGCGGCTTGGAGGTGGAGAGATACATTGGCAGTTGTCTGATATCATCATCCTTACGACAAACTATCCAAAAAACACCAATCCTGAAAAAACAAGATAACCAGCAGTTAACACTGCGTGGCAATCCAAACTGTTATCCCCAGAATTATTCACCGGGTAGTGATCAATGTCAATACGGCACCTGGACAGGTGCACCACTAATATCCATGACATCTAGTCCAAGAAGGAATAATCAACGTTTATCACCATCGCCCTGTCAACAAATTCAAAATCAACCGCCAACAATCGATCAGACTCAGCAGCAGCAGCAGTCACAGCAGGTTACAGATCACCTGCAACATCGCAGCCCACTGTCACGATTAGCCATTCACACTCAGGGTGCACCACTCATCCTGGCTGGACGTTTTCACAATCGTGGGAAATTACAAAATTGTGGAAATCTAACGAGCAATGCTAATGTCAATAATTTCTCAAACGCTAATAACAACGGTGGCAGTGGAGCCATGTCCATTGGACGATGCGGTGGTCAAAGGGGTCAGAAAACAATGGAAATACCGCGAAAGCTCCAGCAACAGCAGCACCAGCAGCAGCAGCAGCATCATCATAACCAGCAGTTGCACCAGAAGAGCGATTGTCAGCCCCCTAAAACCGACAACTCAGGCTCAAACATAGCCAACATTGATTCCCTGAGTATCGCGAGTGATGAGAGTTCAAATAACTCGGAAAATAGTCTACCCCGTATTATAAAGCCCCGCAAACGAAGGAAGAAGGACAGAAAGCCAACGAATCCTGTGAGCCAGGAGATGTCAAAGCAGGATGAGCCAGCACCACCGGTTAATCACGTTGCAGACCATACGAGTTTGGTAACAGTGAAGCCGTATGTGCCAGTTTGTTACGAAGCACGTTATGAGCCGGCATCACACCGGTCACACAGGAGGCCACCAGTTGTAAGGGAAAGTTACGGCAGGACGCAGACGTCCACATCGATTCAGGAGATTACAGACACGAGGCAGAGGTACGGTCATAGACACGTGCAGGTGAAAGTACTGGACGACAACCGTAACGTTGTTTTACCAAGCAATGTACGTACACAGGGAGTAACCAAGCTTTACCGCAATCATCATCACATCAATAATCCAGTTAATCGATGCAATAATAATAATCCAACGAGATACATACATTACGATACCAGCTGTGAAAAGGGTGTTATTGATGATCCGTGCTGTCAGTGTCGTTACTGTGATCCATCTGGACTTATTTGGGATGTTGAGCAGAATTGTTACTCACCATTTCTAACACCACCACCAAACGGTGATTTTGCTGTGCAATATCCACAGATACCACTCTATCTTTCACGTCCAAGTGTATCCTGCTCTGAGCCGGATTACTACGACGTTGATGATCAAATTCATGGTCATCATCCCCATCACCAGCATCATCCTCATCATCCCCAGAATCGTCCGAGTCGCATAGAACCAACTGGCTGTGCATTGCTGAGACGCAGCTGGAGTGATCCTACAAGTTACTTCAGTGAACAAATAAGTACACCGAATCGAGATGTCGGGGTCATTGGTGATCGGGGTCAGGCTGAGGTGACGAGAGGCAGAAGCTCTTGGCCAGGTAGTGCATCGTCTGGTGTATCACCGAGTACAAATGTCACTGCACTTGGGCCCTTGAGCAATTCTGTAACACCTACGCAGAGTCTGGAGGTATCGACTGAGATTGTCACATCGTTGAATGGACATCGTGATCTTGAGATTAAATTCTACTCATCATCGCCCAGTTCAGCGCCCACTGAGGAGGAGAAATCACCGTTTTTGGATGACAGCGAGGACTTCAGTGACATTTGGAGTTATCACGAGTCTAAGTTGCAGCAGGATTTTCGTACTCTTTTACAGGCCGAAGAGTGAAAATCAATGCACCATGTTAATGAACAATATCAAACTCTTCAAGTGCAAGAGGTGTATTATAAATGCTTGTGTATGTGTGTATGTAAGGAAGAACGAAAGGGTGTAGAGCGCAAAGAAAGCGAGATCGATGACAAGATCAGCCGACGAAGCGTGAAACAAGTAGACGACCGGCCGTGGTTGAGTGGCAACGAGAGGGAACAAAGTAGTCTCACTAAATAAATAAAAATACAAACACGGAAAGAAAAAAAATGAATAAATGAATAAATTAATGGAAATGAAAATAATATCAAAATAATACTGGGGGACTCGCGGGCGTTAACGCGCATCAGTGTCGAGAGTTAAATTGTAACGAAGCCCCAGGTACATTTGTACCGTACCGTGGGCTTTGCAGACCGCAGTTACAGTGTGCAACATGTCCCGGATTCTTCTGACTGCATCCTCACTCGTATTCCCGCACAATGTTGACTAGAAAAGGGGGTAGACAGATGAATAAACCACGAAACAAGACAGCAAAATCCCTCTCTCTCTCGCTCTTTCCCCTTATGTAACGGTGCAGCCAGTGCACGTCAAAGTTTACGTGATAGGATTGACGAATAGCAGTAAGATGTTCTGGACATGTTTCACATTTTCACGGGGAACAATGATTGATAAACGTGGAACGTATCTCACGGCTTTGAGATCTCGTGAGCGATTTTTTTTTAAACAATAAAATCGAATGCAGTGGATTTTCGACAGTGATCGCCTTATAATGTTCCCTTGCGTCCTGCGAGCGAATTCTAAATAATTGTATTAAAAAACAAAACAGTTTAATCACTCTCATTTGTCTGAGGACTTGGTTCGCAAGCTGAAGTTTTTATACAATTGAGTTGGCCAACAGATCCTTTCAGTTAAAACTATCGAGAGTCCACTGCACAAAAAAAAATCGAAAACTCGTTATTTTTCTAATCACCTCTTATCATCATCTATCATCACGCAAATCTCAATGACTGATGGATCAACGTTGAACGTTATTATTAAATCCTCGTGAATAGTTATGCCCCACTATTGATCGAGGAGACTTCACTTGCACCTCTCCACCAATGAAAACGAGATTGTAAACTCCACGGTGGCCTTGAGGAGGTGGAGTACACAGGAGAGGTGCAAAGTGACGCTCCTGATGAGAGATCCCCGGGTATGCAGGCTAGACAGGCGGTCTCTATCGGTAATACCCCATTTCCTCCATCACTCTTAAGCCACGGCGTTGGTAGGTGGAGTAGTTGGAGTTCCCCATATCCGCTTTGCGTTTATCCGCGGCAGCCCCATCGATTCCCCCATTCACTTCCACTCAAGTGCGACACGACAGCATTAATTGAAGTCCATATTATGATATATATATATTTTTTTCACATTGATTATCAGCTGTGGCTAGCTATCATAACAATCTTCATTCGTAAATCTCACCCTCGTACATTCATAATCTCCAACTGAGACTCGATGTTTCTCCGTCCTTTGGCGCCATTCGAATCCTCTTATTTTTCCATGAATAACGCAGTACGGAAAAAGGAGACCACCGACATTGCGAGTAAATCTCCGTGTGGATGGGGGAACAAGGGCGTTGTGGAATGATGAAAGCACTGCGAATCGATATACTCGTCTCGATGTTGAGTCTAAAATACGGAAAACCAAGGGGTAAAGTGGAAATTGATCGCCATTGGGATCAATTTTCCTTACCGTCTCCACTTTCTCTCTCTCTCTCTCTGTGTACGAATATCGTGTCTTCTTTTATTGTCTTCTACCCTAGATTGGTCACCTTACGAGGGACGCGTCGCTAGACGTATTTGCAGTATTTAATATGTACTGAACGCCTCGGTCGACAATTCTGCAAAAAATTAGCTGCTGAAAGTTGGACAAAATTGTAAATAAAAAGAGGATCTTTCAAGGTTACCAAACTAGGCTTCATTCAGGCTCTCGTGAACTCCAGTGGAGGTGCCGCAATGCCGACGACCTTTAATCCTATCTGGTGTTTCTTTCTTTCACCACTTGAATAATGGCACCGGCATATCGACGTGGGTCGGTAAACTGTTATAATTCGCCCACGTGATATCTCGCACTCGGCTGCATACTAATATCATTTCACAAAAGCCTTGCGTGTCTCGCCAAGTTTCCGTGAGCTTGCCCTCTCCCTCCAGTTGATGCACTATTTATCTTTCTACTGTTGGATGTTTTTTTTCTGTTTTTTTATAAATATTTGGTGTTGTTTCATGAGGCATGTGTGCACAGTTTACACTTGCCAATTCGTAGAGTGTTGGGTATTGACTGAATCAAAGGTAATAGCCGTTGTTTTTCATTTGAAAATACTCGTGCACCTCAATCGAATAAATTCGTTCTTTCAATATTTATTCAAATTCAATTGTCGGAATGGTAAATTACTTCTGCATCTTTGCGCACTATTTTTCTGGGTTATGTTTTTATAATGTTGATTCATGATGACATTCTACGTACGGGGAAAAGTGGGTTATTGAATGAAAATATTTCTGGACAGAGGGGGAATAAAAATTACATGATTATTGGATGGGGTAGAATTGTTGTAAGGGGTAGGAAAAATTATTAGTTTGCTCATGATGGTCGCCAAATTGACTGAGAATTCCATTAAAACTTCAATCAGCGAACGTAAATAATTACTCATAATTATTATGATTAATTATTAATCGTAATCGTTTTTCCATGGGCATCAACGTAATTTTTCTCTTCATGGAAGAGTTAGATTGACTGTTGGAAACTAGTAAATTTTTTTGCACAATCGGCTAGTAATATCGAGGAGTCCGTGAATTTGCGCTAGGATTTTAATTCAGCCAAATGTTTCCACAAGCCTCCCCCGAAATCTACCCAATCGATGATAATCAATGTGAATAATTCCCATTGTCCCCTCGTGTTGAACACGATAAGTCATTAGATTCGATAGCCATCTTTATAAAATGAAACTCAAACGAAGATATTTGTCGATTATCCCGAGTCCATTGAGTTCGCGTGTCTCCTGCGTATATCCATTAGCCTTGAGGCTACTACGTATCTCTGACTTGCGATCGATTGGTATAATCTATCGTGATCGCTGAACGATAAAGTCGTCCTGACGCTCACTCCTCGCACTTCAACTTGACTATCACCTAATTACATCCACGGTGGTCTCATCCTCACTCTTTTATTTTTTTCTCCTCCTTCCGTTCTCATTCTCATCTCTATCTACTTTTCTCTCAATGACACTACACCACGTACCTGGCATTTCGATTAATCGCCAATAGGTCGTACACCGAAGACAATCTCGCGTCCCTGAGGTGAAATCGATTCGCAGTGCTTGTAACGGGAGTCCAAAGGGACCTCACAACACGAGAATAATTCTCCCGCCGCCCCCCCCCCCTTCCCCTACCCTTTAATTTTTTTCTCCTTCGTTGCATCTATCGAGACTGCCTGCACTGTTTACTGATAAATTTAACGCATACGCGAGTCTCTGGAATCATTTATACACATGTCCAAGATGTGAAAAAGAAAAAAAGATATGCGGGGAGTTGTGACGAGGAAAAAAAATGTTATGCTGTATGTTTGTATATTAAACTTGACTGTGTTAAACCGAACCCCCCCCCCCCCCCCCCCTTTGCCCCTATCCTTTACCCATCGTAAAGTGAAAATAAACATAATAAAGCGAAAGAAATTCCTTGTTTGATTTGAGAATGACATAATACATATGTTTTTTAGAGTGAATTGTCAATGGGTTTGACAAACACCGTAAGTTTCATTAGCGATTCATCTGTGGTTGTAAATAGTTGAAAAGGATATGTTGAAAAAAACATGCTTTGTTCGCTGATTAATGGATATTTGCACTGATGAAGAAAAGTAAATGAGATAAGGATGATGGTGAAATTGATGAAATTGTCTTTGGAGGAATGTGATTCAGGAGAAAAAAAATCATAAAATTTCGGATTTCACTGGAAATTCAGGGAAATTTTAACATTTTTAGAGCCACGAAAAGGCGAATTCCTTAATTTAGGTGAATTTTTAATTAAATATGAAAATTCTGTGGTGAGTTATTCGGAATTTTGAGGGGCTCCTAGAAATACGGAAGAAATATCGGAAAATGGAAGATCTAGGAAACGTAATGATCGAGTGAAGTAAATCACGAGACAAATTACCCGACAATTTCGTTCTCTGATCAGGGATGAACAAAACAGAATTTTCGGATAATTAATAATTCAAGAATATATTTGTTGGATTTTTACTACTTTCTTTGAATTTTCAAGACATGATAGAATTGAAATTTGCAGTCGTTATTAATTTTTGATGAAATTCCTTGGAATTCCAGTAGAAATTGAATGTGATAGAAATTTCTAAAAATTGTAACGGAAATTTCATACAAAAATTTTGAACAGTGTACGATTGGCGCTGCCGCTATCATTCTGTTACGTTCCACTGACGTTCTCTTCCTCATATTCCGCTACTCCTCTATCCGATTGAAACAAAAACGGGAATGATGCGGGGAGATTGAGGGAAAAAAATATATATATAAACGCAGACAAAAGAGCGAAATAAAGAAATAACATCTCTTTCTTTGTGGCAATCGGGTGGTCGTTAAGGAATAATTTTGCGAGTGAATGGAGTTGAGAGAAAAGGGAAACACGAGAGGAGAGGCAAAAAATAATGGGAGAGAGGAGGGATTGGACACGAGGGTATGAGTGGTTTGTGTGATGGAGAGGCTCGATTGAAGTCGTCAGAGGGTGAATCGGCCATTTTTTTTTTGTTCACATTTCCCGTGCTCTCGCCCGCGTTTTTATTCTCCTTTTGCCTGAAAAATGCCAATAGGCATTTGGAAAGTAGGAAAAAGAGGGAGGAGAGTCGCGTTTTGTTGCGGTGGAATTTCTTTTTTTTTTTTCCTCTCACGCACACGCACACACGTCCTGGCCACATGGGCGGCTCTCGAACTGATGATTAATCATCCCTCTGTTCAGTCCCGATGACGGCGGTTCGCTAAAGTGAGAAAGATTATACTCACGTGCCTTGGGTGTGCGTGTATGAAGGAATAATGAAAAAAAATACACCCCACGGGCGACTACTTTTTCGCTTGATCGCTCAGACTCAACCAATAAGTGTCAAATAACTCCTCCGTCTGGTGAACGGTTTGTTCTTTATTCTCCATTCATTCCGATTTTATTTCACCGTGGGGAAACATAATTGGTAAATTATTGGGAAATATTGGGGGAATTCTTGTAGAAAAACCTTGAAATTCCGTCGATAGTTGACTGGTTATTTCCGGGAGAAAAAGGGGGGAGTGAACACTAGATTGAATTTGACGGAAATTATGACAAACATTTGACTTTTACCGGAAGTTCAACGTAATTGAATGTTATTTTATTCGAGAAATTTTTGTTTAAAAATTTCTTCCTTCCTACAATTTTTTCCTCAATTTTGACACATGATTACCCAAATTGTTCCGTTATTTTTTACCGAAATCTCCTCTACTTTTTTTTTCCTTTCAATTCATCTCGATACGTGGAAGCTCATACGGCCCGATGGTACGTTAACTCGTGTGACGAAATAAGAAAAAAAATACCGGCGACGTTTGCCAGATGAACACGATCGCTCGTTCGACCGCTGGTATTGATCAACCGGATCGTTAAAACCGATCAATCAATAAATGTACTGTGATAGCGATATGAGTCGAGTGTCCGGCGAGTGAAATAGGCCGATTGTTGATAGATTTCAAAGGCGGATGTACGGCCAGTGTCGACGTGGATCGATCAATGTCTGTTTATTACCCTTAGAATTTTCATTTTATTTTCAAACAACTGTATTTGCCATTTAAGACACTATCTAAACCTGGGAGCGCGGTCAGATCATTAAATTCCATGTAGTCCATCAAGCTGATGAAAAAATAATTAACTCTTTCGGCGAACTCGAGGCTTTCATAATATATTAACATTCAGTTATTGTTAATGGAGATGAAAATTTCATGAAAATTTCTTATTTAGAATGTTAACGGATTTTACTTGAAATGCTGAGATTAATGTTGTAACAGTTCTTATTGTTTATTCACGGAAATTCCCATCAGAGAATTCGATGATTGCCAGCGCCGGTGTTGAACGGACATATAAATTTTATTCAGTATTAAGAAAACAAGATCTCTCGGGCGTTTTCAGCAGTTGAAATTTATCAATGGACCAATTTCCCACTTCACTCTTTGAAATGAGTTGAAGTGCCACGAACAGTTTACAAACTAAACTACGGGGAATTGTCAATTGATGAGTAATTGAAAATAAAAAAAAGATTCTTGACGTTGAAAATACTCGAAAACTTTAATCAACTAAACGACTCGGTAGAATTAATGAATTACTTTAATTCGTACTTATCGATCCACTTCGTCTGTAGGCCCATTTCGCCAGGTCGCCATGGTTAGGGCAGTCAAGTCTTCGGTGAACACTGTTAAAAATTTCTTGAAATTTCGGTGAAGGCTGCTCATGAATTCTCAATAATGTCAGTGAGAATTCAATTAAAACATAAATTATTTGCGGGCTTGTTTGTTCACCTCGAAAATTCGACTTTTCATCGGAAACGACTATTGATCTTCCCATAAAAATTCGAATTTTCAAGCCCAGAGTTAGAGGGTTCTAGATAATCACTGATTTATTAACGAAAAAATATGTAAATTGCATGTAATTTTGTTCTCATTAAAAATTCCAAGATTTTTTACTCGAAATTTCAAGATCAATTTTCCAACAGTGTAACTGCATTCCGCCCCCCCCCCCTTCCCAAAGGAAGCACACTCCCCCTGTGTCTCCCCCTCGCTTCACCGATGGCTTCATCCCCAAATCACACCGGAATATCAACACCATATTTGGCACACTGGATAATTACAAATGTTATAACCTGCAGCGGACGAGCGAGACATCGATAAAGCGCCGGGTACGCCACATGGAAATGTATCCTCGTTCTGTTGATTCCTCTTTCCCCCTCCTCCGTCTCCTTACCCCGTCTCACCACCGCAAGCGGTTACTTGTATATTCGCCCTTGTGCATGACACTTTGCAAGTATAATTATCTTGAAAATTAGTGGTTAACAAGGGAGGGGCCCCTAGTTGGTTGCACGAGATGAGACAGGGGTTTTGAGTGTCAGGGGTTTTCGAGTGTGCAGTGTGGATTTTAGGGAAATGACGTTAAGCGAGAGGCGAGGGTTTACCTTGACATTGATGATGGCAGTGTATCAAATTAAATTGATATTTAATTAAGATATTGAGTGAGTGATGAATGCATTGAAATTGATGAATTATTGTTCGTCGATTGTACTAAAATTGTGGACCACGAGCGAATTCAGCTGTGACTTCGATCGTGGCCCAAATTATTACTGTAAGACGAGATAACAATGAAAGATTATTGAATTAACAGTGAAGTGTGTGACAAGTGAGTGCACTTGGAAAAAATTGTGAGAGGCTATCGTTGGTGGAATTTATTCATTGGCTGGCATATTCTGATGTTCGTGTTTTTTACTTATTTCATGTCTATACAGTTTTCTCTCAGCCAGTATAAAAAAAGAACATGGAGTACACCGAGAAATAAAAGATGCAATACTGTTTGTATAATTAGTACTTGTTTTTCGTTATTTGTGTTATTCATTTCCATGATATTTTTATGAGATGGAGGCAGACGGAAGGCAGTTGGAGGAAGTTCCGGAGTTTGTTGTGGGGTGGGGGGACGTTTAAGACTGGTGAATTTTTTAGGTGGATCGTTGGGGGAAAATTATGTATACTTTGATCCTGCTCTGGGTGGCACTTTTCGGGGTACTTTGCATTGAACACTGGGAGGCAAGTTGACTCGCTCACTTGGCACGAGTATTTCTGGTGGGCTCGTTTTATTTCGCTCCAGTTAATTCCCAAGTTCGTTTCTACGGATTCGCCGGAATTTGTTTGGTATTCAGCGAATTTTTGAGATCTTGTGCGAGAAAACAATTTTTTTTAAATTGGTGGAAATTTTATTGGGACATTTTTTGGTTAGGAACAGTTAAAATGATCAACAAATTCTATTGTATAATTTTCGACTAGTAGAAAATTTAAAAATACTTGTATAGATTTTGTTGTGTTTATAAAATTTAGAAGGTTTAGTTATCGATTGAGATTAATTAAATTTATTAATTAAAACTTATTGAAATGATGAGAATTTTTATGCAATTTAAATCGAAATTTTTCATGATTTCAATTTCAAACTTTTCATGTGGCTTATCAAAAGAAATGAAAAAAAAAATGATGTTAAAAATGCCCATGAATATCTTGAATTTTACCTTTGATGGTAGAACATGAATGATTCATGCCAAAGGAGAAAACTCATTGGACTTATTCAAAATTATAAATTTGAATAAAACGTAAACTGATTTTTCTGAAAAATCTAGTTACTTTCAGCTGGAAATGGTTTATAATTCTTCATGGGTAGAATTTCATTCCGGCCTGGTTTGTCGAATGTTATCAAGAGAGAAACGAAGTTTTCCTCCGCTTTGAGACTTCACTTTGAAATATCATTAAATCTTCATCAAGACATGAAAGCAAAATTCCACATGGAAATCTCATCTCCAGTGATTAGCTCAAGTTCTAGGTATTAATTACGGCATTAGAGATTCAAAGTGGTATGTGGTGAAGATCATAAATATGTATCGCGTGTTTTCTTGGACACTCAGTACTGGGAGGTTAACTTTCTGGAGTTTGAGGGAGTCTGG
Source organism: Psyttalia lounsburyi (assembly GCA_030522865.1). Classification (NCBI taxonomy): domain Eukaryota; kingdom Metazoa; phylum Arthropoda; class Insecta; order Hymenoptera; family Braconidae; genus Psyttalia; species Psyttalia lounsburyi. The sequence continues at coordinate 2,721 of JAPYZN010003172.1, read as the reverse complement.
TACTGACAGCAACTTCAGCCCATGGAAATTGTTTCGTGAACATACTATTCGATCGTTCCAAAGGATATTCCAGGATTAAAGGTACCGTTGGTAATTCAAGATCATGTTTCCAGTTGTAGCCGTCGAGTCATTTCCAAGCTGAGTCGACCTGATTTTTTAAATTCCTAATTTTTAGATATTCTGGATAATAATTACCGTAACCTTAGCAATTCAAAAAAAAATTATCTAAAAATTGCAATTCGATTAATTATCCTAAAAATAACTGTTTGTTTTAACTCGAACGGTCTAGGAGGCCGCAGGCCTGACAAGGCCCGCTTGTCCCCAGCTAATTCATGGCCCACGTCGACTCGTTTTCCCAAAAGTTTCCTCCAAATTCTGTTTATTCATTTTATTTTCCTTATCCGACAGGAGGATTCAGAAGAACTCTAAAATTCAAGTTCACAGACTCGAAATCAATCCCACGGATAATTTATCATGTCGGTACACCTGTCACTTTCTTCCACTCCTTCCGATAAGTTGAATACAGCTTCTGCGCCTCCGCCGAAGCCACTTGTCACTCGAAAAACTAGTCGGAAGCATCCGACATGAGACGCCAAAATACTCTTCGTACGTAAGTCAGTGGCTCCCGGCCCCTCTCCGTCCTCCCGGGAAGTTTAAATCCACAAGTGACGATGAGAAAGACCAGGGGTGTGTTGAGAGATTAACGATCGTTTTCACAGCAAGTCGAAGTAAAGACCGGCTGAGTTATGAGAAGTCCTCTGGGCAACCCCAGTCCCTCACTCCCCCCTCCCGCCCCGCCCGGGGGGCGGGGTGGGGGCCCCCCCCCCTCCCCCCCCCCCCCCCCCCCCCCCCAGCGCTTCTAGCTTTTAATCCATTCGTGACTGCTTTGCATAAAACGAGCCGCGCGACGGCGCCGGGTTTCACAATGCATCCCAATCTCAACCTTCTCATTTTCCCATTTCCTCTTGTACTTTTTCTTCATGGGGATTTAATTTCTATTTGTCTTCGTGGAGTTTTATTTGATTTGGTGGAGATATTTGTATTTCATTTTTCCGTCAGTTATACGAGCTTTCGTCAATACTAATACCTGGTGGCCTCTATAATTATCGGATATTCCCGAATTATTTGATTGCGTGAGACGAGGGAAATGTGCGATTAATTTTGGAGATCGAGTGGTATTCGGATTATTTTTGGTAATGGGATCTGGTCATTTTGACTTCGTTCATGAGTTTTTTTAATCAAAAAAATATTATTTGGTTAGAGGAACAATTGCAAAGTTGGTCGTGAATTATCAAAAGGTTACAGAGACTGTGTCGCTGATATTTTTTTTTAGAAGTAGGTCATGTTTACTGAATTCTGATTGGCCCAAGTAGGTCAGCTTTGATTACCAGAAATAATCATGCCAATTTTTCCTGTTCGATATAATATTTTTCATATGTTAAATCAATTCGCGAATTTTGGCCGAAGATTTCCGGCAGACTTCGTGGAAATGGTTCGTATAATATTGAACATGTGCTATTGCTGATGGATTTTAAATTTCTATATTGAATTTTAGTATACTTGATTAACAATACGTACGATCGGCTACTGGAGAAATGTCCATTTTATATTTTATTAAAAACTCCGGCAAAATGAAAAAAATCTTCTGCAATTCAATAATTAGGGATCGTTAAATTTCCAGTGAATTTTGAAATTGATGATTATTCTGCTAACAATAATAAAATCAGGGCAATACTATACTTCATCTTCAATCCTCTCATATATCATTTCCGGTAATATCAAAACACGATTATTCACCCTCACTCCCTCTCCCAATTCGTTTCGTCACGGTACATTTGATTCAACCGCAGTTTTGTCATTTTACCGTTGGAAATCGGCTTTTCCATGCTGATCTAAACCCCCAGCAATGCGCCATGTGCTCGTGATTAATCCGTACAGACGTGGACACGCGGTTGCTTCTCTCATGTCTGCATGGGTATACGGTGATAGGCCAAACGTGGAACACGTTGTCTATTCAACCAGTCATCCAGTGGACCTACAGCCGCTTCGCCCCGCACACTCCGGGTCACCCGAAATTCTAGGCGTTACGGACTTGTCCCTCTCTATCGTAACAAACGGTAGAGCTCATCCGAGTGCTGTTGGCAGCCGTGAGGTAATCGAGGCTGGCAGTGTTGAGCGTTAAAACGAGTCCAGAGGGTACGACAAAAAAAACAAATGTCATTGAAAAAAGTTGGAACGAACATGAATCCAGTCTGCTCCTGTGTACTCGCCAGGATCGATTAGGTTAGGAGTTGATATACGAGGATTTTTGGAAAAGCCATCGAAGCGGGGGAAAACATTGATCTGCAATTCAGGAAGATGTTCCCAAGAATGCCCTGCGAATTTGGTAATTCTGTGAATTTAGCAGAGAATTTTCTGCGACTGAATTTCAGCCAATCGCAGCGCAGTATCCCAGGTAGGAATGAACGATCGAAGCAAGGCTTGATCAGGCTTGATCCATGATTGACAAAGACTGGTTGAGCCTTGACATCCAAGATTGAATCAAGCTTGAACGAACATTGAAAAATAACTATGTTTCCAAGGCTGGAGACCCCATCGTTGGTCGAGCCTTGAGGATCGGGTTTCGATCCAACCTTGGGTTTAATGATTGGATCAGGGTTGTAATCCAAATCTCGTCTCAGGATGTGTGTAAATCCTGATTCTTGCTGGACGAACAAAATA
>JAPYZN010003171.1:0-10047 GCA_030522865.1 Psyttalia lounsburyi | reverse complement strand
TCATTTCAAGGCTGAACGAGGCTTGATCCAAGGTTGAATCCCAGCCCTGCGTGCGCATTTGTGAGCCCTCATTTAGGGCTTGATGAGCCCTATTTTCGTCGTCACTTCTTATTTGGGCTGTTGTCTGTAGCTCAGTTTCGTGAGGAACGAGCGATCGACTGTTGAAACTTGGCGTGCCCGTGAATTATGTGAAGAACAACTCACTTGATTTTTTTTGATTTTTTTTTTCGAGTGTTCATGGTGAAAATATTTTCTCACCGCCTCACCGAAATGATCACTTGGTCTCTCTGGCAGTCTGACCCACACATGAAAATTTAATTATTGATCAAAAGAATTTTTTCCAAATTTTCTACCGACCGAACCGCTGACGGTGTTCGTTTGGGTGTATCATTTGAGAGACCATTCTCGGTCACTTTTGACATCATTTTTGTGTTGTTTCTTGTCTGTGGCTATTCAACATGTGTTGTCTGTGGGACCAGACACCACCACATTAACGCCGTTGATCCCGGGTCATGCAAAGATTGGCAAGGTAAGAGATGAAATAGTAAGGTAAGGTGAGGTAAGAGATGTTCTAGAGCCCGCAACGTTTATCAAAAGTTCGAAACAAAAAATTTTTACTACATACTATGTTTTAAATAGCCTCAATGTTAGAATTACTTCTGGAATTTGAAGAAAAAATTCTTTAAATTTTTAGCAACCGCTTCTATTTGTGACATTTTGTTACTGAAGGATCAATAGAAATTTGAAATATTCGATGAATGCGACGAATACGTATTTTTGTCTCCAGAGGCGCCAACCTCATGTAGATCTTTGTCAAAATATATTTTTTTTTCTCCGTTTGGGTCGAACTTTGCTAGGAATCCTCGACATACTCACCCCGAAATTACCATTAAGTCTGATTGCATTATCGTAATAGCCGTCGTATTCGTATAAGCACTGTTAAACTTTTGATCCAATTTTGATATTCCAATGCACGTGAACTCGACTTCAGCAGGCAAATAAGATAGAGAAACTATGCATTTCTCAGCACTAGTTAAAACTCCAACCCACCCAACAAATATCAATGTATTTATAAAATTGACCATTGTAAAGCTGAACACGATGAATTGAACAAAATGAAACTGAAACATGCAAGCTGTGGCTTCCTATCCGTTTCAATACGTAGCATCCTCATAGAGCATCCGGCGTCGTAATCGTATCTCCACCTCTTCCTGCCTTCCATCAATCATTACATGACTACTCTCAGATAATTATATTTTTCTAGTATTATTTTTTTTTAAATGTCATAAAAATCTACGAAAATGGTGAGACTCAGGAAAAGGGGAAATTTAATCTAGCCAACGAGTAATATGTCTCCTTAACAGTGCTGCAGACATTTTCCTGCATATATAGGCACCCTCAAACCCATTTCATCCCCCTAGAAACCACCAGAAGTTTAAAAGCCCCTATTCAGCAGTTCTCATTCTAATATCTAATATTAAAATCTAGAACGTCGTTTTTATGATATTTATTAATATTGCCGTTTTCAAGCGAATATGATCTGGACAACCATGAGCAAAATCATGGAGAATCACCACCATCGAGTTCCCATTTTGCCATTGTCAAGAAGGTGCTAAAAAATATTGTGTCGGCTATTGTATACTCCGTTTTGCAACAGATGGAATAAAAGACTAGGGTCGTTGTTTCAAGTCTTATCTTGGGTAAAAAGTTTCACAACCGCCAGAGGGGTTCCCAGCGACCATTGCAATCTACAATGTAGGTGGTATGTATTGTTTACACCCCCACTGTGACTTACGTGCGACAATGAAAACGAAAAAGAAGTATGAGAATGGAAACAAAATGCAGAACAGAGGTACGAGTGCGTATGTGCACGTGACTAGGATTTTGCACTTTATTTTTCTTTCTATTTTTTTTTATTTCCTTTTACGAGAAACATTATGAGGAGAAGGATGCAACCACCCTTTTGCGCCCATTCAAATGAGTATAGCACCTACAGAGGAGTGAGTCACGGAATATAACTGCGGAGAGCCACGAGAATACATACGAGGGATAAATTATTGTGTCCAAACTCATAAAAACATCTATAAATATCTGAGGCTGTACGATTCTAGTGGCTTCATCCAAGCCTCGACTCTTTATCGCTTTATATGCCATTTACTCCCTTCCACTTACTTCATATGATGATCCTAAAATCTTTTTTCACCATTCTTCAATACGGCTTCTTAGATGTTCTTTTTTAAATTTTTCAACAAAATAATTTCCCAAATTTTTTCTTCCGTGTAGAAGCTCCATAATCTTTGGTATTTGAGTTTCCACAGTTTTCAATTAGGGTAACTGAATATTGCCTAAAAATTCCAAATATGCAATGTTTAGATAGTATCCGTATATGTGTATATTTATATGAATTTATTTATTTATATATGAAGAAGTCCTGCGAAAACGAGTAAATTGGCCAGGATTAAAAGAAGCGACCGATTTTTTTTAACTTACCTAAAACCTTACCTGAGATTCCTGCTTTCCCGATTCTCGCAAAATTAAAAAAATTAAATAAGAGATTGGTATTGAGCATGTTTGATACAATATAAAAAGTGTAGAGAATTAACTTTTCTACAAAAACGATCAATAACATTTTCCCTGCGGACCCTATAGTCCGCTGCCAAAGGAAGTTTCAAATGTACGAGGTGAGTGATTTCCAGATTGATATGATTAACGTGACGGGCTCCAGAACATCACCTGGCTCACCACTCTTTGTAGGACCCGAGATCAAATACCGTGGAGTATCTATACTGTACGTCAACCGTTTTTTATTGGTGAAATGTGTGAATACCGGGCACTTTTCTTTTTCATGCGAATACAATGATTGCAAAGAGGGTTACCTGAGAGTCATCCCCGACACCTTCCCAAATAAGAATGGCAAAGGCTGACAATGAAAACAAGCCGGTCCCAGTCTAGGTTTGTCGAGACTCAGTGACCTAAGCCTGGAACAGGCTTGATTTCATGATTCAGTTTAGCCTGAAATGAGGGTGATTAAAGGGACCATTGATAAGGACCCTTTCAGGGTTAGTTCAGTCCTTGATAATTCAGGCTTAGTATAGCCAGGGTTATTTGGGGTTCAACAAGGCCTCAGAGCTGCATTCTATGAAATTCCCTAATTTTTATATCTATAACCATTTATTGTTCATCTATGTTTGTTATTATTATTTCATATGTTTATTATCAATTTATGGCGTCATTCATCTCGTAATGCTAATTAACAATGATGTAATGTTTAACATCAGTCTTTTTCGTAAGTTATTCTAAATGCATAAGCATGGTTATTAACCAATAAAAAAATTGTTTGATCAAATATCCGTGGACAAAAATATAATATACTTGAAAAATCCGCCATTGCGCGGTTCAAAGATTTTACAATTTATTGTTTATTGTTTAGTTTAGGTTTTTTGACTGCGAATGATGGTGGGACACTAACGTTTCGTTCACACACATACACATACAATGAATAAGAAATAAATAAAGGTGATCTCTTATGCTAATGGTTACGATTGTTAGGGGTGAGGGACTTTCGGTCACCATGCCGTTAATTATCACCACTCGTGCACTAGATTCGACGATTGACGATTGACGATTAGCAACGAAGAATTAAATGCATCACCGATCGGCGCGCACACATACAACAACGCCAAGGGAGCACAGATGGTGCTGCCATCATTTGTTGCCGATGCATCAGCACGCGCGCCTTTACAGAGGTTGTCCTGATAACAACTATCATTCAGTTTTTCTGACTCAACTGTCACTGCTCGGTAAATTTATCACATGTACTCAGACAAGCAATCCGCTCACTTGTTAATATGTAACTGCATAAATTGGATTATGTCGTATGTAATACAGCGTCATCTCGTAACTTAGAAACAATCCATCACCTACACTTACGATTTCGGCGACGTCTTCTCGCCCCAATCGTTTCCATTACCTTCCAACAACGTCTTATAGATTTTTCAGGTCCCACATCACGAAAAATAATATCCAAGCCTCGCCATGGAAAACATCACCCTCCCCCACGTGCTTGCCAGCCTCGCCTTCGACTCGGAAGGATTTTGTACGTGGAGATGATGATCTGTTTTCAAGGCTCGGGCATGAAATGTACTATTTATGCCACTCTCGCCTGAAACCGGCTGATTACGTACTCGGTGCTTCGCACCTCGTGCCCAATTTAGGCGGTTTCAGGGCTCGTGGCATAAAGTTTGGTTCAAAACTCGTTGGGAAATTTCGTTCTGAACGTGTGTGGGGTTTACCTCACGAACCTTAGGCGAGTTAAAAACGGAACTGCCCCACATGAGTTGAAATATACTATTTGTGCACCTCCTCAGAAGAGAGAAGAGTGAATGTTCTTTAAGGATGCGTATTTATCCATACCAAAAAGAAGAATGAGGATGGACACACGGTGGACGCCGAGACAAGTCGAGCACCACTAGGGTCCAAAAAAATTATTACTTTGAAGTTATGACTCCGCATGAAAGAGGGGATGAGAAATGATGTAGAAGAACAGGCACGAAATACAATTAGATTAAATTCAATTTCAGACCGTTAAGTCATGCAGATGTGTTTGAGTCATTGCAATTGACATTGACTGTCTATAGAGAACATCAATGGAATATGAATGGGCATATCAATCAACAAACATTCCTACTAACAATGAACAATTAAATCCAAGAGGCAAGCATATAGTAACCACGAGTTAGCCACCATCAAGTTGAACATTCCCTAAACTCCTCACAGTGGATAACAAATTCCATGGGCAATTATCGTGAGTTTCAAATGTGTTCGAGTGTATGCACTCCACAGTGTGAGGATGGATGCAGATGTATACTCCCCATCAAGGATGTGCCCACAAACCCGTTAAGCCATGCATTTCGCATCCATACATTCCATTCCCCAATCTGTGAGTGATTCTGGATCGATATTAATTACGTGACTTAATGATCCAACTGATTGTTACGGGACTGCGTGGCTGTCTCGAGAACCTCGTTAGGGTGGGAATTCATTTCACACGTATGTATTGGTGATTCAATTGTAATTAAGAATGTACTCACGAGTTATTCTTACTGAAAAATACTAAAAAAATATTTGAAACTTATGATTTGAACTACCAACTGTTATCGAAGCATTTATAACATTTTCCTAAAAAGTTTAATATTTCAAGATTGATATTCAATATTTCGTATTGTCGTAGAATTATAAATGTAATTACATCAGATACTTTTGAATAGCATCACTATGTTTACATTGAAAATAAAGGAGTCAATCACTGAAAGGAAAGACGGAGTCCTACCGTTTTTTTTTCCAATTGTCCTTTTCGTTGTGGTCACAGAGCGCTTTGAAGTCGGTGGGAAGAATGTGGAGTCAGATTTTTTTTATTGTGTACTGAACTGACGTTGAAAAAATCATAAGTATGGTATTTTCTGGAATAACTTCTTCTTAATGCTTACGCAACCATTCTCAGGAAGAAATCACTATAAATTCGCAATTAACCAATAATTGGATTGTTAATTGATCCATCGATCGACAACAAAAAAGTATAGAATCATGCACTAATCAGGTTTACTTCATAACCCCAATCTTTTTAATATCTTTGCATATTTAAATTTCTGCTGAAAAAACTCGTCTCAGTTGTAATTTTTATTACATTGTGTACTCCACGAGATTTCCAAGTTTTTTTCTAACTAGAATTTAATTTCGTAATTAGTACATGACAATGTGGGAGAAAAAAGAAATGGATCCAACCTTGAATGGATTAAAAATGGAAATCAGCCATTAGTGATTAATTATGCACAATCCTGAATGAACAGGTTTAGTATAAAACGAACAAATGATATTTACTGTGTCACTAGTGCAATATCTCGACTAGTCACTGTACCTGAGCTAACTTTCTCACGTTCTGTCTGTTTTGAAAATTCGTTTCATAAACTGAAAATATGAACAATCCGGAGATGTACGTGTCATCAATGGGGCTTCAGTACCGCGACGCCCGTGAAATAATCGAAGAATTCACTGGAGAATTAAAAATGATGGAGGGTCAGGTCATTGACATTGGTTGTGGGCCTGGCATTGTTACAAAGGATCTACTTCTTCCGAAAGTAACAAAGAATACCGTTATTGTAGGTAAGATTGACGAACCGGAATCTATCTTTATGACTAACGATTTCATTGAAGGTGCAGGATGGTACTAAAACTGACTCCGTTAAACTCATCCAAATTAAATTGGCATTTTAGCGCCCTTACGAATTATAAAGAACGTACTGAACGCATCTTATTTATAACTATTCTGTAAGTTTTAAATATGATCTATAAATTTTGATTCCATTTCCGTTAAAATTGCCGGAAATCTTATAATCGAGGGAGCAAATACTATAATAAGTTAATTATTATTACTCAAAAATCAACAAAAGAATACCTTGGTGAGAAAATCGTTAACGGGTTTCATGAGACCTCGATAAGGGTACCTGACCCAAGAAATCGAAACTTTGTCATGCATCACTCGTGTCAGGCATGACCCGCATTGGTAGAAGAGAGTCTCACCGTATCCGCTGATTTCCCCGGATCCGATGAACATCGAACATCGAAGGTACGATACTCACATAAGAGCAAAGAGGTTAAGAAATTCCTTATGGTAGTTCCGCAACAGCTTACACTTGTCAAAAATTCCGTAATATGCCAAAGACACCGAAATTGCACGATCTATTGTTGGATACTTAAAAAAATTATTCCTGAAACGTCAAATTTTGAAAAAAGACGAAATTTCAATTATTATTTTTTAACGTAGCCTACAACAGATTATCGAAATTTGGTGGATCTAGCATATTGCAAACTTTTTCAAAACTATAAACTATTGCGAAAGACCATAATCACCCTTGGTTGTTGGCTATACCACCAGAATTTCGATACTCTTAGCGACTATCATAAAAGAGTGAGGGCAAAAGAATTTAGACAGGTCTCAATGCTAAAATCCACCGAGAATTTAGGCAATGGTTATCCTATTTATAATAAAAAGACTAAAGTTATTTTCAATTATCCATTTTGGCTGTATGAAAGGGGTAAAAGTTTCTTTCGGGTTGTCAATTTTGGTGATTAGATGGGACCAATAAATTTGGGATGCATTCGATGAATTCAAACGTTTAGATATAAATTCGAGTAATATTTCTTCCGGGATGAGGTAGCACTGACTTCATTATAACTATGATAGTTTATTATTCACAGTAGAGTAGGTCGAGCATTCTTTTGAAAGAGGCATTCTGCATCTTTTCTCAATTTCCCAGGTGTTGGATATTGTCACGTAATTTCCTGAGTCTCACGGTAACTCAGATCCACTACGCAGCCCTCTGGCCTCCAAACTTACCCGTAAATGGACAAACCAAAATCAGTTCAGCGCCAGGTTGAAATTACCATATCGTCCACCGGAAACCGAAGCAAAACCAAAAAAATATCCAAGAGTCAAACAGAATAAAAACCAATCTTGCAGAAATCTCTCAGTCCGACTTCCCAAACAATTTTCTCTGAGATTATAGGATTGTCGAAATAAACCAACACAAATAGTTCCAAAATCTCGGGGATCACAATTTTAATCACTAAAACATCAAAAACCAAACAGATAAATAACTAGTATGAACTTCGGAACACTGAAATAAGTCTCCCCTCAAAATGACAATCGCAAACAACTCTAGAATTCCATAATTAAAATAAAAAATTCTACTATAAATCACAGATCACTAATAACTAATAAAACCACAGTAAAGAAAAAACATTAATTAAATTGTCACATAAAGTCAATAGATTAGACATTAATGTCAAAATTAAGTCACAAAATTACTGTGATTCGTCAAAATTACCACAAAAATATATCAGTGCGTCAACAACCTTAGATCGGCGGTACGTAACTCAAAAATAAAAATAAATCGAAATTCACACAATTCCGACCTTGACAAAGTCGCACCTGACCGCGAAATATTATTTCTCTGATATGAGATAGAATCATCGCGAGAGACTCGAGGAATGAGAGTCACACTTAGTAAAAGTTGTGATTTAAAATCCTAAATAATTATTTCCATAAAAATACCAGGTATCAAAACCAGAATTATCATTTCCAATCCTCGATTTAAACTGCAAAGTTGCGAAACCAATATTCATCCTAATAATCAAGATAGGAAATTCACTGACAAATTAATCTCAGCTTCTACCAAGAAAATAACCCTGACTCAATTGTAGCCTACCAAAAACGAACGTTCTAATTGAAAACGAGACCTAAAGTAATTATCATTTTGTTATTCATGACACTCATTTTACTCAATTACAGTTTTCACCAAAGTCGCATGGAATTAGACCATTACGAAAATTACAATAATTTCAAAAGAACAAAAACCAAAATATTTCACAAAATCAAAGGTGCTTAACCTTGAGAGAAAGAGACGCGAACACTATTATCTGCCACTCGGCGTGGTCAGAACTCTTATTAGTTAATCGGTCTCAAAATAAAGAACATTATTTTTCTGAATTCAACAGAAATGAAATTCACATACAATCAAATACATGCAAATTAAACCACCATGCTCACCATCTGAGTCCGGTTGTATTCCCTCAAAAGAGAATTACGCCTTCCAGAGCCGAATACCCCAGACTTATCCAAAAATGGTGCACGTTCCCAACGAAATGTTCTGGACGTTCAGATTTACACACTTCGTAACGTCGCTAGTAGAGCCCCAAATCGCGGCAATTTCAGTGATTGGACATGACGTCACAATTCACCAATTACTCGATTGGTCGCTGATTCACTCAACCTGACCTAAACTGTCTCCAGGCATGCGCATACTCACTCTTGATGATAAATTACCTCAATTCGTTCAATTAAGATTTAGTCTTATCACCGAATGAATTTTCCTAAAAAACTCGTTCCTCTCCAGAATTCCCCATCTATCAAGATCCTTTCAGGAACGCATAAATTCCGGTAAAGAATTGTTCCCACCGCGAATGGTTTTGTCTCCCATGAGACGATCTCCATCCTCCTTTAAGTGTCCAGGAGTTGGCTCCATCAAATCCTCGTGGTCTCCGTAGACAGTCTCACCTCAGTCGAACCAATTAGAAATCCATAAACGCGAAGACTCCCTCGATGAATCTATAATAGTGACGTACGTGGCGCTATAATACAAATAAAAATCAAAATAGTACATTACGCAACTAGTGCGGAAAGCAAGCGGTTACTCACGAGGGCGGCTGCGCCCCCCACTGAAGAAAAAAAAATCACATTTATTGAAAAAAGTGAGTAAAAAAAGTGCATTCAAAAACGATGCAGAACTTCGGAACAATAAAAAATTATATTGAATAAATATGTAATTCAAAAGACCTCTAAGATATTTTTAACTGAAGAAAAATAATTATCATGGTTACAAAATACAATTTTTCTTCATGAAAAAATATTATACAAAACGTAATTCCAAAATATTACGCAGCTTCATCGACATTTTATTTTTTAAATGATAGTTATACATCAATTAACATTTTTCATCCACCGTAATATAATTTTTAAACCATTAATTAAATTATTCTTATGATTTTATTTGTTATCACATTTCAAAATTGACTCCAACGTAAATGCTAGTTGATGATCTAAACTTTGGTCAAATAGTTATTATAAATGCAAACATTTAGAGAATCAGCCTTGCTTTTTAATATTAATTGTGATATAAGAACAATTATTGAAGTTGAGAGTGACGTTATCAACTAAATCTAAATTTTGTAGTAGGTTAGAATTAGAGTTCTCCTTATTTTGATCACTTGAATTCTTTGACGTTTATGGCTCTTGCACATCATTTGTGGAGTGGTTTCTCACTGGTTCAGATGAACTCTTGTGATCTTGCAAAACATTGATATTTGTCTCGGAAGGTTGTAGAACTCTCTGCTCAGATATTGACTTATTGTCAATATGGGATGATGAAGTTTGGGGAAGCTCACCTCCCGCGGTCATAACAGCATTTGTAATTATATTGCAGGTATTTTTTT
>JAPYZN010003170.1:0-14136 GCA_030522865.1 Psyttalia lounsburyi | reverse complement strand
AATTAATGGAGAAATGCTACTGAAAAAATAATGAAAAGAAAATAACATAACAAAATAAGCATCAACGTAGCGGCCGCTTGCGGCCGCAACGGCGCTAGTGAATAAATAAAAGCCAAGTCCCCCGCTTAAAATTGTCGATATTATTTCGTTGAATTTTTGTTCATTAAAATTGAAAATACAGTTAAATACCAATTTCGGGGCATCCCAGGCGCAATTGTTCTGATTTTAATGCAGATTTATGGTTTTGATTGCACTGGAATTTAACAGAGGGCGTTTTCCAATGTCGAATGAAATTAAAAGCCCAACGGGGCGTACAAAGCGCTCGCTAGCAGGTGGACTGTGACCCAAGGCCGGAGAAGGGCGAGGTAGGAAGGCACACACGATTCTCCACAATCACGGAGAAATGGCGTGGCTAATGGGTCATGTCCAGGGGGCGAAATGAACGGGTGTAGCCAGAATGAATCTCACAATTCTCTTCCTCTCCCTCTCTCCACTCCCGTCAAGCCACGAAAATCCCAACTGTAACTAAGTGTACATTCGTAAATGTTGTTCGTGTCATTATAATTGCATTTATCAGCTGTGGACTGAATAAATTACTCCGGCGTTGGAAAAATATTTTCCGCCCCATCGGAATTCCCTACTCAAACTGACGTAATTAATTGAGAATTAAAATTGGTCAACTACGGCCAGCCGGACGTTATCTCGATTTTTGTTTTGATTTTGTTTTATTGTCTGCACTTGATTTTTTGCTGTAATAATTGCCCGTCGCCGGAAAAATTACCCAACCGCATAGTAAAATTTATAATTTTTAACAAAAATAATGCACACGTTCAGATAATTGTTAGTGAAGGATGACAAAATTTTGGTGATAACTTTTGTTAAGAAGTCAACAAATTTCACTGGCCGGTTGGATCATTTTTATCGCACCACTCGATAACTTTTAGTAAACAGTATATTTGGAAACTCATATTTTTTAATACGCAAATCCCCAAGAATTATTAAAATTTAATAATTTTTCTGCATTTTTACGGTTTTTTTTATACTCGCGACAGAAAATTCGAAGAAAAATTATTAGCGACCGTAATAATTTCTCAATTTACGTGTTTCGTAATCGCAATTGTTCCTCCCAATTATTTAACAATTTTTACTATACCCTCAACTCATTTATCTCTAAATATTTCTTGAAAACACTTTTTGAAAATTCCTAATTTTCTCTAGTTTATTTCAAATATTATTATATTTCTTGTGGATTGATTAGAAAGAATGAGGCTCAAACTAGACGTGAATGTAGCCAAACAATTCAAACCAACTCCATAAAACACTCATTACCCCCAAGCCCAACTCCAGTCAATTCCTTTCTATCTATAATAACCTGAACAAGAAGCGAATCGTTAAAAAACTCGTTTATTCTCACCAGCTTTACATTCACTTCGTATAAACAACCGGAAAAAAAAAATAATAAAACAAAAAGTACAGTTTCTACACTGATTTAGTATTAACAGGAGGAGCCTCCTCCATAATGGAGTTCCTCGCTCTCACCAGCTCGTACATCAATTATAAATTTACAACTCACAAGAGAATACAAAAGCAACTTCCCACCCCAAATCTCCAAGTTTCTCCATTTCCAAATGTCTCTCCTGATTACCATAATTCCAAAGTAACAAGTGTTAAGACTCAGACAGAATGTCTTCAAGTGTCTTGTCATCATGGAGTGGTGAGTGGCCGAGTGTGGGATCGCTCTCCAAAAATTCCCTCAATTCTGACTCAAGATCTGGCACACCAGTTCCCTCATTGGATCCAAGCAATGACGACTGATTGTGGGACAAGCCAATTTGTATCTGCATTGGTGTTTGCGATTGGCTGACAATGCCAATTATTGGATTTGTTTGACTACCAGGAGTCATGATGGTGGTTTGCATTGGTGTGGCTGTCTGCATCAAACTTGAGATCTGATTGTTGTTGGGCTGGGTTAGAAGAGAGCTCTCAGCAACGATTGTAGGATTATGAGTGATTGGCTCGACCTCCATTGGCTCAGGTCCACCAACTGGAGCAATTCCCATGGCTCGTCTGAGCCCGTCCACTGGGGCAATAGCTGATGGTGGCAATTTCTTGGCAATTGTCGTTAAATTGTCGGTTATCTTCTCAGCAAGACTTGCCTCGGCCTCGGGCGCTTTAGGAACATTCGACAAGTGGGCCGGGGGAGGGGCTGACAGACGATCGTGTTGAGCTTGTCTCAGACGACCCAACATCTTGGATGTGTCGTCCAGACGAGACTGGAGGGCCGCGCGTTCATCAGACGTTCGCAATTCTTCTTCTGCGACAATAATTAAAATAAAACAAGTGGATTACTGATTTTCTGGGGATGCGAATAGTTTATCTTGCTGATAAATTAGCAATTGGCTTCTGAATGTGTTTGATGAGTAGCCTGGTTTGGTGGGATGAGCGAGGATGGATGTTTTGTGGGTGAGGATGAGTGGATGATGGGTGCCGAGAAATTAATAAAAAGAGAGAGTCACTGCACGTGGGTTTTTACAAAGAATAAGTCACGGTATTGGAAAATTAAAGTCACAAATAACTAACGACAAAACACCTGAGCAGTTTCGGAATTGTGATTAATTAAGGTAGAAGTAAAGATAATGATTGAGCGCGGAAATTAACCCGAGCTAATAATTGATCAAAAGTAGAGTGGACGATTTCCGTGATAACTAGGTAGATGATCTGAACGATAGTGAGAGTGAGTGCTCTGTTGCTAGGGCCGATGCCAATTCCTCCTGTCACGTGATCCTCTACGTCACACTCGTCAGCGTGGCATCTAGGACCTGTCCAGGACGTGGCGCCTCGAGGTGTCAGGATGAATAATCCTGACACCCGAGAAATGATGAGTGAGTGTGTGTGCTGGGCGTGAGTGTGTGAGTGTGAGAGAACGATTGAGGAAACCCGAATTAGCAGGATTTCCAACAAAATGAATTTATTTATTTGGAATTTTAAACTTTAATTTGAACGATTACAAAGGAAAAACATATTAATGATGTGGAATTATTAATTATGATGAAATATCTTACCATATTCTTCCAGAAAGTTGACGTCAATCCCCAGCTCCGAGAGTGTCTTCAGCTGGTCAACATCGACCTTCACGTTCTCCCCCAGGGAATTCCTAGTGACCTCCTGAATAGGCTTCTCCAGTAGATGCTTGATCTTCTCCTCCTCCTCTTTCAGTCTTCTCTTCTCCTCCAACAATTTCTTGGTTTTTCTGTGATCTCCACTCGTCAGAATGTCCAACAAATCGTCGACCATAGTCAGCGTGTAATCGCAATCCTTGGCAAAATCTAGGATTGACTCGGCATACTGCACAGCAGTCTCATCGCCATAAGTCGAATAGACCAATTCCGTCTCCTCCTTGGTCAGATTGGCAAAGGTTGAGTCATAACTCGGGGCATAGGATCCAAAAGCGCCATAATAAAGTGGCTTAACAGGCTTGGACATGTTCCTCCTGTCCTCCCGAAAGCCAGCCAGCGATCCCGTTCCATGGCTCAACTTTCCAATCAACTGGCCCAGCGAGACAGGCCGCTGATTGGTCCCCGGTATAATACCATCGCCATGAACAATAATCTGTAGACTCGTTGTGCCGTCTTTCTTCTGTCTCAAAAATCCCATCTTCGAGTTGATCCTCTTCACCGATAGTTTGTCGGAGGCAGCTTTAGCTGCACTCCTTGCCTGCTTGAGTATCTCATCAGGTGTGAGATCGTCTGGAATGGCTTCAAACTTTCCTAAACTGGCGAGTCTCATTTTTCTCTGGTGCTCCTTCCTCAACTCCTCGGCCTCTTCATTCCTCTCCTCTTGCTCCCTCTCCTTCTCAATCTGCTCCTCAGTCACAAGGACGTCGGGATTATTGGGATCCTCAACGCCAAGCTCAAAGCCCAACTCGTCCCTGGCGATGTCGTGCATGTAGGTCAACACCGGTCTCAATTGTCTCAATTTTTCTGGTGTCACCATCTTCATACCCACGTGCAGGAGTTTCTTCGCTGCTTTGTAGTAGATCGTTTCAGGATGATTGTAGACCATAGCATTATCACACATGAGCTTGAAGTCATCCACGAATTCATTGAGATTATTATAGACATTGTCCTCGATTTTCTTGTTGATTGTACTGAAGTCCATGGGATTGGTGATGATCTGGGAGTATCCGGGGGCAAAGTTATCAGTCACTGGCCAGGCGAAAAACTGCTGGGGATCCCTCTTCTCCATCGAGCGCAGAAGATGCTCGAGGAGTCTCTGGAGTGGTGTCTTCTCGGCTATTTTCTTCAGCACACATGTCCGCGGTTCACGATGGGGCGAGAGTGAACTGCTTGGCGCCAGCTTTGGTGGCACCAGGTGAGCCACCTTAGCTGGTAGCTCGAGGAGGCTCTCGTCGGCATCGCCAACTGACTCCTGCGATGACTCCTCCCTTCTTCGTTTCTTGTCCTTGTGGTGGTGCTTGTGACGCTTGTCCTTCTTCTTCTTTTTCTTCTTCAGTTTTTTGTGACCTGCTAAGTATCTGTCGTACTCAGTTTCATTCTGGGTTACTGAGTAATTCATACCCAGCTGCTGATACTGCTGGGAGAGCATGGCTGATTGACTTGGGGACTCGTTGCCGTACTCGGGTGTTCCACTGTTACCACCAACTTTTAGGATTAATTTAAGGGCTGGCGGTTTGTCCGGCGTTAGGAGGTCTGTTGAGTTGAGAGAGAATCATTTGTTTGGGGGGGGACTTTCAGCAGGACTTCAGAGAGATTTGTGGTTTATCAAGCGGCTAGGGACTACGACAATTAGATGATGTGCGGTGAGAAAAAAGTTTTTTTTTTGTGATGGAGAATCGGTAGAGAAAACATTTGTGATTGTTTGATGTTTGATTTTTCTTTTGCTCAGTTTTCTACTGGATAGACGGAGATAAATATTCAATAAAAATTTGGAGATAATAAAACTCTTTTTCTGCCCACATGCCCCGAAAGTGAGTCTTTCTAACCGAGCGTCCATTTTGGCAGAAAAATTGTATGCATCCTCGGGAGGAGAATCAGACTAGCATTCCCCGGGTGCTTACAACCCTCGCCTTCGGCTCGGCTTGTCATTTTGTACGTGGGGACGATTTGACTACTTTTTCTCCCTAGGTGAGAAATATACTATAAAATCTGAATTTTTTTTCCGCCCCGGCGGAAGCAAAGTGACATTTCCCGCCCACTACGCGGGAGGGAAATCTAACTTTACTCCTACGCCGGATTGGAAAATCGGGATCTAACCACGGAAGGTAAAATAATAATATATTTCTGCCTACATGGACTGAAAGTGAGCATTCTAACCTCGCTTCGCTCGGTTAAAAACGCACACTTTCGTCCATTCCGACAGAAAAATCGTATTCAACCCTCGGGAGGAAATTAGGGAAGCATTCCTCACATGCTTACCACCCTCGCTTGCGGCTCGGGTCGTAATTTTACACTTGAGTACGACTTGTCTACTTTTCCTCCCTAGGTGAGAAATATACTAATTTTTCACCTAGGGCGGAAAAGTAGACAAGTCGTCCTCACGTCCAAAATTACGACACGAGCCGAAGGCGAGGATTGTAAGCGCGTGGGGAATGGACGAAAGTGAGTGTTTCTAACCGAGCAAAGCGAGGTTAGAATGCTCACTTTCGGTGCAGGTAGGCAGAAAAAGGCCATTCCCCACGTGCTTATCAATCTCGCCTTCGGCTCGGCTAATATGTCTAGTCGTGGGGAAGGGTCCTTTACTTTACCTCCCTAGGTTAGAAATATACTGTACCACCGGTGGAAATTTTTTTATGACACAAGTGAAAAAAGTGTCCTTTTTTGCACTACTGTCCTAAAATATTGTTCGATACACATGAAACAAGCAGATTTCACCCCGTGTGATTACAACCCTCGCCCGGGTTCGGGTTTTAACCCTCCCACTCCGTAAAAACTACTTTTATTCACTCGTATCGAAAAATACTATATTGGCTCCAGTAAACCATAAAATAAAAATTCAACTGGCAAGATCACGAATGACCTTGGGCGAATATCATACGCGCTAGCTTCGTTCAAACATTAACTTGGACGATACTCTACCGCGTATCCCGCTTACTTCGCTCCCAGACGACGTTTCGAAGCGCATCTCTCGGGCTTTTCTGCTGGTTATTAATTATTGAATATTTCTCTACGTGCAATCCTCTCCAATGAGACGAAAACTTTTTCCTCAATTTGATGGTGCATGCAACCAGGGGACATATTGGGATTATGTGTACAGAGCAATGAGATCGAGCATGAATAGAGTATGTTATAGTGGGTAGAGCTGCCGAAGCTAATGAACCAAAAGTTTACGTTTTAATGAGTAAATAATAATGAGGCTGTCAATTGGATGATTAGATATTGGCGTTAATTTAAAAAAAAAATACTAATGAAGAAGCTGGCTCTAAATGTAAATGTAAATGGTCATTGTCTTCACTTTCAACGAACTGGAAGCGAGTTGGAAGTAGATTTACTCAGTTGGAGATTAATCCACTGTCAGCATTTTCAATTTCATTAAAATATCATTGATGGTGATTAATTAGTGTAATTTTTTTTTCTTGAATTGCTCTCATCGGCTGGCGAAATTGAAAATACCTCTCCAGAGGTTCAAATAAATAAGCAAAAGCAAATGTGGCTACTTCGCCACTAAATAAAACAGCCAGTTAATAGAGTTTTTATCCTCGATTAACGATTTTATTATGTCTTTTTGTTTTTTGCTGATCGAAGTGCAACATTGAATTGAGTCTGATGGAGTTTATATTGTCTTTTTTTTTATTTTAGTATCTTCTTTTTTTTTTCAAGCAGAAATTGGTGGGGGTGGGGGGCACTGGGTGAGTATTGATTGTGTCGCACTTCAACCGTTGTGGAAATAAAAGCCAAATGTATGTAGAATAATAAAAATATATGGATGGGATACTCCATCAAATGCTGTACGTTACTCGGGCTTCTATATTTTTTAATAATTTTTTTTTAATGCGAGAACGGCCAATACAATCGGGATACTGAGGTCGTGGGAGGACAGCAGATTCACGAAAAATATTGGAAATAAATTGTAGAATGTAAATAAATTGTTAACCTCGATTAAAAAATTAAAAAAAAAAATAGGTTTTAGAGAGGGTATGAGGGGGGGAACTGGACACTTCAGATTTATCCTGCTAATGTTGAAATCTTAATTGTTGATGGGGTGGAATAATTTTCTCGGCGACTCCAGTTGCTCGTTCTCTCCGTAATGAGCCCAGACTCGGCTTAATTAATTAATTCATCCATTAATTTTGGAGTTATGAATATTTAAAAAATGTCTGAAGTGCCAAGTTTGTCCCACTTTTTCCCTACTTATTTAATTGGGGAGTTCATGGCTAGAAGTAGATTTTTTTAGTGGTATTATTTTTTTTTATTAATAAATTAATCAACTGAGGGGGGATGATCAAAAATATAGCGGCCGAATTCGCGTATAGAGTCTGTCAGAATAGCCCATACATACAGAGGGATATTTTGGGGACATTAGAATAATTTCCGAAGCACAGTCTAGTTTTCTCGTGCAACAAAAAAAAAAAAAGAACTAGTCTGAGGTGTTCCGGCAGTTACCCCTAACTTACTTCCACGGTCGTACTTCTTGCTTTATGGCAACCTTCTATATTTTTCCAATGTCACCCTTTAACTTCTACTCCAACCTCACTCTCAGTTTGTCCGTGGTGAAAACGTAGTCAATAATCCTGTACACCATTTTAAACTATGAGTACAAGAGGTAGGACTGAAATTGCAATTTTTGGGCTTGTTAAGGTAGACTTCTGGCGAAATCATTTAAATTTGGGCTCAATTTCACTGACTAATTGTTTGTTCGAGTGAACAATATCAGATCTGCAATTTTTTTTTTCAAGCAATACGAATCAAAAAGATCTACGAATTGAAGAAATTCCGGTTTTTTCGTCAGTAATGGCATATAAACGAATAAATTACTCGTGACATCAGTTCTTGAATGCAATACGAATCAAATAGAACTACGGATTGAAGGAATTGAATTTTTTTTTGCAATAATTGTATATAAACGAGTGAATAACTCGTGACATCAGTTTGTGAATGCAATACGAATCAAAAAGAACTACAAATTGAAGAAATTTCAGTTTTTTCGTCCATAATGGCATATAAACGAATAAATAAATCGTGACATCAGTTCTTGAATGCAATACGAATCAAATAGAACTACGAATTGAAGAAATTAAATTTTTTTTTGGCAATAATGGTATATAGACGAATGAATAAATCGTGACATCAGTTCGTGAATGCAATACGAATCAAAAAGAACTACGAATTGAAGAAATTTCGTTTTTTTCGTCAATAATGACATACAAACGAATAAATAAATTGTGACATCAGTTCTTGAATGAAATACAAATCGAAAGGAATTACGAATTGGAGAAATTACATTTTTTATCGTCATTAATGACAAATTAATGAATAGAGAAATCGTCACATCAGCAAATGCGATACGAATCAAAAAGAAATACAAATAGAGAATTAATTATCTTTCATTTATCATTTACATTTTCTCCGTTTGATCGAGTGATTTGATTTGTTCCAATGAAATCGTAGAAAATGAAAAGCCAAAATTGTCCCATTGAGGCGCATTAAAAATTAATTTCCCTCGAATAACGAATTTTTATTATAGTAAATGGATTCTCTATGGGATATTCCACTGTCACTGAATTCAACGGCCACAATATTTGTCACTCATTTATATCTCATTATCAACAGATTAATCCAATTTATGTTCACATTCGTATGTATTTTCCAGAAAAGTGATTAAATTAAATCTTATAATTCCAATTGGAGAAGTGGGTAAATGAAATTGCAATTTTCAGGGGCCATTATTCATTTGATTAAATCCTTGCAGCTACAGAATTGAGAATTTCAGAAATGTTTCGCTCTCAAGCCTTCGATATATACTAATAATATTCCTCTCTGCAGTTCCAATCAATTTTGTTACTGATGGAATATTTCACAATCCGGTAAATTCATCGGAAATGCCTTGAATGAAGTGGGATGGACTTTGATGGCCATGAGCTGATGATTTCTCAAGCCCCTCAACGTGAAATTTATGATTTTTAATTGTTCCTCTTTGAATGATGAAATTATATTGAGCTGGAGCGGTGACTGATCTTCGTATTCACACAATTAAATTATTTTTCAGGAAGTCTGCAAATTATAAGTGATCAGCTTTTACATGAATTTTCAATTTTTATTTTAGAGTAGAATTGAATGTATTTTCGTATTACAAATGCCAGACAAATTATGTCCAATTATGTTTAACTGGAAATTCCGTTGAATTCTTTGGGAAAGAAATTAATCTTTTTTATTGATGAAATTGAAAATTAAATGTTTAAATTTTCTAATCCTTTTTAAAAATATTTTTTACGTCATTTTTTTGGTCAATAAAATTTTACTCATTTTCATTAAATAAATTTCTCAGTGAGAATTTGCTTTCAAAAAATTTGACCAAGTCTTTTAAATTAGAACTTTGACAAAAATTTTCACTCTCTGGATGGTTTTTTTTTTCTGTTCGTGACAGGAAAAAATCCTCCGACGATAGAAAACAAATAATTCGCAATTTTTCAAAGAAAAAAAACGGAAAAAATTAAAAAATATTAATTTCTCACTGCAAATTGTTCCCATAAATTCCCAACTTTGATAAACTTTTTCTTCGACAAGAGTAAAAACCAAAAATTTGATCGATTTAATCAAAGAAATTTTGTTCCCAAAGGAGAAAAAAAATCTACAAAAATTCTTCCAACCGTACAAACATTGAAATTTCATGTGACAATACCTCTAAAATCCTCACAATTTCACAGACGCTCATCAGCTCGATGAGTGGTATTCACCGCTTGCGAGGGACAATTTACACTAAAAACTCGGAGGGGCTTTTTTTTTTATTTTCCAAACTGCCGAGCTCACGTCAAATTCAATAAACGACGTACTACGAAAAATACAATAAACAACGTACAAAAAGTGAAAACGAAATAACGGAAAAGTGAGAAAGCCAAAAAAAAAAAAAAAAAAAAAAAATACCCGGTCTCCCCGGGAACGCAAACGAAACGTAGGATTGACGTATTTCTCACCTTCGGGTCGTTCTCTTTTATGTTTTTTGTGCTTCTTGGAGCCCATAGTCTGCTGTTGCGGCCACAGTTTGACGCTTTTCAAGGGACTCGACGTGGATAAAAATAACTGAGTCTGTTAAAACGACGCTAAACGCACGGGGAGTTACGACTTGTGTTTTGTGGGGTAATTGTCGGCCATTGAGGACACCAGAATCCATTAGTGGACGCCATTTTGAAGGATTAGTTGAGCAATTGGACACTGCGAGGGTTGGCGGTAAGCGACGATTCCAAATTTTGTTTTCATTCCATTTAACGCGTGGCCCTATACCCTCGGCCGTCCTTAAATTTGCGAAGATTTGGATGGAATGACTCCTGCAAAAACAGCTGTAGCTCAGCTGACCGACCGTGCCTAAGGACATCTGTTACCATGCCAGCTGTCGGTCAAGAAGTGTCGGTAAGGCAGAGATTCGTCGCGTGTTGTTGGCAGTCGATAATCGATGAGGATTTCCGGGTGAGTTGCGGAGATGAGCTCAGCTTTCGAATGGAACAAACCCCGAGGCGCTGGGATCAATTGTTTTTGAGATATCGTCAAAAGAACGCCGATTTTGGTAAAAATCGTCAGAAGGGAAAAGGGGGACCCTTCGATTTTTCGGCATTTTAGCCTGTCCGGCCAGACTGGCTGGCCAGCCGGCCGGCCGGGGATGCCCAAATCCTGTGTTTTTTTAAGGAAGATGAGCCCTAGGTAGCCCTTTTTGGGAATTTTTCGCTTCTTTGGGCCTTTTTTCGGTTTTTTCGATTTTTTAGCACTTTATCGTCGTTTTTGCGCATTTTTTAAGGCTGAGGGGGTTCTAGGGGTTTCTACTTTCGTTTTTGGGCCCTTTTGACATCACTTCCAGGATATTTTCAGCCCTTTAGGGACTTTTAGGGCCCTTAGGGCCCTCAGATTTCATTTTTAGAGATTTTTTGGATTTTCGATTTTTTGTACCCCTGGGGCCCTCGATTTCGGCGATTTCGGCTGGCTGACCACATTTTCGGCGATAGCTCAAAAACTATTGATCCTATCGCTAAATTTCAGCCTTAGAACGAGCCCTTACATCCCCTAAAAATTCTGGTATTTTTTCAAAAACGTCTGGCACCATTTCTATTTCCCACGATATTAATTCCAGAAAATAGGAGGCCATCTGGTTAGAATTTCGAGTCAACAAAAAACCGACAAGACCGTCATTCGGCCCCTGAACGTAATTTTTAATAAATTTCCGCCTTAGTATGGGTACCTAAACCCCCTTAAAATTGAGTTTTTTATCTAAAAAGCTCTGGCGCAACTTCTAGCGGTCAGAATATTAATTCCAGAAACTAGGAGCACATCTGGTCCAAGTTCCAAGTCAATAAAAAATCGCTAAGGCGGTCATCCGGTCTCTAGAATTCATTCTTCCTAAATTTCAGCCTTAGAATTGGCCCTTAGACCCCCTAAAAACCCACCCAGTCTTTCAAAAACGTCTGGCACAATTTTCCCTAGTCAGGCTATTACTCCTAGAATCTAAGACCCCATCTGCCCAAAATTGGAGGGGACTCAGACCCAAAATGGGTCACAGTCACGGCAATCTACCTAATGGCACTCGTTGCGCTGCCTGTCTTTTCTCAACTCTAACTCGTCAGACTCGAGGCATTAAAAAAACCAGGAGATTATCAATTGACACGAGAGTTCAAGACTGTATAATTATTGTTTTTTTTATTTCGTTAACAATACGCAAATACAAGCGCAGGAAAAATTCCCATGATTCAAGGTATATTGAATCATCTAAGAGTTCGGGTAATTGAACGCTAAAAACGGAAGACATTTTCCATTATTGAAATCTCAGGCTCTCACGTTCCCGTTGTCCACTCACTGACTTATTTCTTTGCAATTTTTATTTCTTTACATTGCCGATTAAGAAGATCTCCCGGTGTCATTGTTAATCGAATGAATACATTTGGCTTTATTGTTCTCCTGACAATTGAGCCATTGGAATTATACGACTTACTGACAGACGGTTAATTTATCACGATATGTACGTTTGTTACGAGTATTCTTCCGTTTGCATAACTTTTTGTTAAATAAAATTTTACAACGAGGATCAACGGCAGATCCCGTTGCCGTGAATTTTTTAATAATTTTTTTTTATCCTATTTTGTTTGATTTTCCTCGTTCAAGGAATTTCCGGAAATTTTTAATAAAAAAAAATCCACGAATCCGATGGAATTAAAAATTATAAATTATTATTCCCACATTAATCAATTATTTCAATTTTTGATCAATTTTTTCTTATCAATTCTTTTCTGATCAATTCATTCATTTTCTTATCATTTTCATTTTCATTTTCTTATCATTTCTTTTCTGATCAATTTTTCCCATCAATTTTTTCTTATTTTATATTCATTAGGGGGCCAATAATAATATAATGAGCAAATTAATGAAATAAAAAATAATGTACAGTATTGTTATTTATTGTTACTATGGATGATGGTTTTTTTTCTCCTCGTATGAGATTTTTATTGCTAAATATTTGCAGAGACGGGGGGCAATAAAATTCCGGAGGTTCTTCCGTATCACATCTGCTGATAGCCGCCCTTGAATTCTTACACTCCTCCAGGCGACTAATCTAATTATCGCAATTTTTTTTATTTTTTTTTTTTTTCGTAGAAAATGTGGAAACATTTCCTTCGATGCAATTAATTTCATTCTATATCATTGACCCGATTGCAGCTGTCGTCAATCATTCTCCAGTTTCAAGTTCAATCGGATATAAATTTTTAATAAATCGTTGCAATTGGAATAATTGAAATAATTGGAGGTTTACCCGGTCCAATTAAGGGAAAAACGTTAATTAAAAAAAAATTTTTCAACTGGCGGAAGTGGAGAATCGGTCGCCGTGAAGGCGAATTTTTTTGGCGCGGCGGGGGAGGGGTAACGAGTCAGAAATTTGTAATTGGATTCATTAGAAGTTGGAGGTGGACAGTCGACGATGGATATTTTTTTTTTAAATAAAATATTTTATTATTTGGGATATTTTGATTTTTTTTAATTTTATTAAAAATTGATTGTTTTAAGGGCATTCGATGAATTATTGAAAATAATTAATTAAAGTATGAGGAAAATTGAAAAAACAATTGGTTTAATAATTAAAGAAATTTTTTTTTGAATTGTCGAACGCCCAATTTTGGAAATTTCGTTGGCCAAAGGGAGGCTCGTTCGAGGGTTAATTGATTAATTAATTTTTTGGTAATGAAGTGAAATAAAAATTCTTATTTTAAGGGAGAACTGAGAGACGAGTAGATTGTCCCATCTACAAAGCTCAATTTCCCTGTTTTTCATGTTTTTAATTGCAATGAGAAGTGTTGCAGTTAATCGAGGTCAATTGATTTCAACGCAGACTAATTCGTCAACTGTAAATGAGACTGGCACTCTCTAAAAATCAGTCATCCGGTGTTTTGTTTGTTTTTTTTTTTTCAACTTTTTTGTTCGCCACTCGAAGCAGATCGACAAGATAATGACAGATAATTAATTGTTCAACACTTGATGTGCACTTATTGCTCGCATTGCGCGGCAATTAATCCAGATGTGACTGAATCTTGATAAGATTTTTGATTGTTCAGGGATCAGATTGACTGGAGGAGACTGATATTTTTATCCACTTTTGGATCAATCTCTGCAATTGAAGATTTTTTATTTTTTTGTTTTGAGAAATTTGTTTTCAAGTTTAAAGAACATTTTATCACCTCGGACCAAATAAATCGGATAGTTTATAGCCACTTTTATTTAAATATTCTATAGAAAATCAATAGATCTCTATTTTTCAATATAATTATTGTTTTGTTGTGAAGAATTTGTTTTGAAGCTTAAAAAAATGCAGGGGCCTCGGATAAATAATAGTATTAGTTTATATTAATTTCTATTAAAATATCCCATAGAAAATCAAGAGATTTCTATTTTTTAAAATATAATTATTGTTTTGTTTTAAAGAATTCGTTTT
>JAPYZN010003169.1:0-10050 GCA_030522865.1 Psyttalia lounsburyi | reverse complement strand
TGGGAAAATGCCGTCTCAAATAGCCCCTCAGACGACCATCGCGCCCCAGTCGACCGGGGTCATAACTACCATACGACTGGCGCCGTCCAAACCCGGAGAGCTGAGCCTCTACTTTGGTCGATCCTCTTTGGGTTGCACACTTGCACTTTGCATAGGCCTTGGTGTAATCTCGCCTATAGTCTCTGTCTATGTTTAGTACTTTAGTTTCGTGCAGGTTCGAGATCTACTCCATTTGTATGTTGTGCTCTTGATGAAATATGTCATTAAGAGTGGGAGCGAGGGTTGAAATTAGTGGAAAGGATTGCCAAGGGGAGATCGCCTGGATTGGACACCCGTCCTTTGCTGCTGGAAAATGGATTGGGGTTATACTCGATGAGCCCAAAGGAAAGAACAATGGAACTATCAAGGATAAGTCCTACTTTCAGGTTAGTAGTTTGACAGGTGGAGTTTCAGGGTTTTTTGGGTCATTCAATTGTAAGCGAAGCTATCCATTCAATCATTCATTAATTCGTTGATGTCATTCTTTGATGATTGGGGCTTAGTGTGCGGAGAATCATGGAATGTTTGTACGTCAGACCCAAGTGGTGCTTCTTGACAGCGCTGGGAATAGACAGGATCCAACGAGCCCAGGCTCAGCTGGAAGTACTGCGACTACTCCTGATGATGGGGCTGCCAGGGCACGAATTCGACTCAATAGGTAATTCAAGAGACATGTCTGAATTTAACGGGACGAGGCGCTTTGTCGTGGGATAAAATGGAAACCGTTTCGATTTTGTCTAGTGTCCATAATTCGGAAATAAAAGTTATAAGGTCTAATAAAAGACACATTATGCTCAAGCATTCTTATGAAATTTTTCGTAGGGGAATAATTTTTGTACAGATATAACAAAACCAGGGAATTTTGCAGTTTCCATTTTGATCTCATGTGATTAATCAGAAAGGAAATTACAACAGCCGAACTTCTCTCAATCACGTATTGAATTATGTAATTTCATGCTAGCACAAGCATCCGCAGGAGGAACGAGCCCACCGCGTAAGTTCTTTGCTCTCGTGTTTGATAATTACAGAATGATAATTTTACTCCCAATTATCTTGATTAAAAATATTTCTTAGAACTTTCTTTTATGTTAGCATTCAGTTGTGAAAGGATGATGGATGCGGAAGTTTTGTGAGATTTTTGGTGTAGAAAAAATGTTTTCACGAGAATTTTTCCTACAGAATAACATGAACAATTTATTTTCCTATGAAATTGACAGTCAGAAAAAAATGCACCATTTTTCAAATTCGAAGAACGATTAAACAACATAAGAGAGATTCGAATTTTCATGAAAAAACTATCTTTTAATTTTTTAAAATCACCCATTTACATGGAAAATTTACCAATTCGTGGAGCATTCGGCGAAGTGCCAATTTTCACTCGTAAATAAAAACAAACTTGGGAATCCATGAAGCATTTAGGCAACAAATTCCTTGAATTTCCAATTCTCCGAAGATTCAATTAGCGTGTAATTTTGACCTGGGGATTGAGAATTCCAGATGTCATCGACATTTCAGTAATAACTTAACATGAAGAGTCAATTACTAAGTTCTTCCAAATTGAATATTATATTTCATGCACAATTTGCCCTTGAATATCATTTAAATTAACTATATTGAAAGGAGAGATTTAAACAATGTTCAATATTCACAACTGAAAGACCAGTCTATTTTTAAAACATGCTCAATTACCCTAACTCCTGCATCAAAATCCTTCCGAACCCCTCTCAATTGAATTCTCCTCAAAATACAAAACAAAACCCCAATAATTATATTTACAACATGCATGCTGGCTCGTTTTAAGCGTAAGGAGAAAAACATCTCCCGCGCAACCTAGTCGTCAGCATACCGAGAAACTCTCTGGGTAAGGACCAAAAATGTCATCACCTGCTCGATGTCTCACCCATTTCTCGCTCCCTATCACGAATAATCACCAGGGCTTTACGTATCACTACTCGCCACTCGTTTCGATATTAAACCCGACGTCCACCCCAATCGATAGATAAATTCAATTATTTTCCAGTTCGAGACTGTCATTGGCGGGCAGTCGAACCCAACTAAGTACCCAGAGCATAGAGAACCTCTCGGGCTCGATTCACGAGAGAAAAGATGCCAATGAATCTGCAATACCAGTACCAACATCCGTAAAACGCGCCTCATTCGTCGAGGTAAATTCAATTCTCAAAACTCATACTTTCCTCTTTATTTCCCTTATGCACCTTGTTCTGTTCTGTATGTTAAGTATCTTAGACTATGGACTGTGGACGTGACAATATTATAACAATAAAATTAATAAACCAGTTACAAGATTTAGCAAGTGTTCCTGTTTTTTGTTGAAAGAACGAGAGAAATTTTTTTTTATACAATTAGCAAATTTCTTGTTAACTTTTTTTGATAATATTTGAGTTACAACTTGATTTCTGGACGGTTGAATCTCTAATTAAATGTGGGATTGAATGTTTCTATACACGTGTACGTGTTTCAGAAGTCCCCTAGCACGAGCTCGCCTACCGGCAAAAGGCCAAAGGCTCAAGACGATCGCAATAATGTAATTAATTATCATTAATGTTTACTACAGTTACTTAAACCTAATTGTCATTGCTATTAATGATTTATTACCTCCAGTGTTTGATTATGTTCCCCACCCGTTGAGGTTTGGTTTAACTAATCAACTCATCAAAACTCGATCATCGTTGAATTCTTTTTGTACATTTTATTCGTAGATATCGTCGTTAACACATCCTTTACATCCCCCCGGACATTCTACATCTCATGTTCATTCTGACTAAGTATTCTTATTTAGTGAACTATTCGTCTCTTTTTGTGGTAGATCTTGTGGACTAACGGGAGTATTTCATTGTTTTTTTTGTGTAATTAATCATTTTTTAGGTGATTTTATACTTATTTAATCCTCGGTATAGTTTTTCCCTTGTTGATGACTGCCATTCACGACTAATTGTTTCACTCGATACTTTGACAAATCCACAACGCTCATCTAATGCTTAAGACTAGTTGGGGGCGTTTCTTCAATGGAAACTGGAATAATTTTTCAAGGCAGAGATTGAAGGAATGTCCTACCAAATACCAATACCTTACGAGTTTTGTTTGTTCAATTTATTGTTGTTTTATCGAAAAAAAAAAAATAGACTGGATTTGTGGAAACACTGAAACCACACTTTGTGCCTGGACAAGCCATGGCTGGCTCCATGTCCAGTGCCTCCAATATCGAGGAGAAGCTCAGTCATCTTCAGCTGGTGCAGGAAAACGACAATTTGAAGGCACAGGTGATCATCCAATTCGACAAATTATTGATCAATTTAGTTGATGTTGAGAGATTATTTTAGTTGTCGTGTTGAACATTATGTTTTTAGGTCAGCGATTTAACTGAGAAAGTGGAGACACTCAGAGTCAAGAGGATTCAGGACAAGGAGCGAATGAAGGACTTCGAGAAGACGAAGTTACAGTTTGAACAATTGCTGGAGTTCAAGTCAAAGGTCATGGAGAGCCAAGTGAGTGAAGACAAATTCCGAATAAATGCAATTTCAGAACAGCTGCAATGTCAACATTAATTTAATGGACATGAGTTGAGTAATTACAAGAAATAATTTCACTTTTTTATTGACTAATTATAGCTAATTTGATTTTTCAAGATAAATTAATCAGTCGAGACCCAGCATGTTGTCGTCGATTAATATAAATGATTCGCTTTTTGTTGTTTAAATTGTTTCAAGTGAATACAATGATTAATTAATTCTTCATTATGCATTGAAATAAAAAAGTCCTTTTGTATGTATATTTGACAACTATTGAATTAGTGAATCAATTTCCAATATTTTTCTCATCAGGCAAGTCTACAACG
Source organism: Psyttalia lounsburyi (assembly GCA_030522865.1). Classification (NCBI taxonomy): domain Eukaryota; kingdom Metazoa; phylum Arthropoda; class Insecta; order Hymenoptera; family Braconidae; genus Psyttalia; species Psyttalia lounsburyi. Next base: position 6,155 of record JAPYZN010003169.1, on the reverse strand, counting down.
AGAGTTGCAACGAGCTCGCCAAGAGGCCAGAGAAGCCCAGCACGCGAAAAATGTTTACCAAGAGGAGATGGCCGATCTATCAGAAACTGTGGAGATGGCTACCCTCGACAAAGAAATGGCAGAGGAGAAAGCCGAGACTCTGCAGATCGAGTTAGAGCAGCTGAAGGAGAAGCTCGAGGAGAAAACCCTGGACCTCGAGATTCTGCGAACAGAAATGTCCGAGAGAACTGGTGGAGCAGTGTCATCAGGAGCTCCATCGAGCTTCGAGGTAAAACAACTTGAACAACAGAATACCCGTCTCCGAGAGACCCTCGTGAAGATGCGAGACTTGTCGGCCCACGAAAAGCACGAATTCCAGAAGTTGCAGAAGGACTTGGACCAGAAAAAATCAGAAATCCTAGAGTTGGGAAGAACAAAGGAGAAGCTCTCCGCTAGAGTCGAGGAGATGGAGCACCAGATAGCGGACCTCCAAGAGCAGGTGGACGCAGCTCTGGGAGCCGAGGAGATGGTGGAGATGTTGGGAGAGAGAAAAATGGCCCTTGAAGAGCGCGTAGCACAGCTGGAGGAGGCAGTTTCAGACCTTGAACAACTCCAAGACATGTCAGACCAATTGGCAGAATCCTCAAAAGAACTGGAACTAGAATTGCGTGAGGAATTAGATATGGCTTTGGCAGCATCAAGAGATGCCCAACGCCATAAGGAAGCAGCCCTTGAGACCCTAGCAGATCGTGAGATGACGATAACAAAATTCAGAGAACTAACTACCCAACTCCAGGAGCAATGCCTGCAGCTCCAGAACCGAGTGCAATCAACAGAGTCCTCACAATCGGGTGGTGCTGAACAACAACTCGCAGAAATCCTCGACTTCCAAAAGACCTTCGCAGAGTCTCGAGCCCAAACGAAAGCTGTTGATCTGGAGCTGAGAAGACTGGACGCCGAAGAAGCGAGAAATCACGTGAAATATCTCCTCTCCTTTATGCCCCCAGCCTTCCTGACTCGAGGCAACGATCACGATGCCATCATGACTCTTCTGCTCATTCCCAGGATGATACAGAAGACGGAGATCGTAATCTCCCAAGTGAGGGACAAATACAGTGCAATTGAGAAGGTGGACAAGTCAGGATTACTCAAGGGGCATTCTGTTGCCCAATACGCCTTTAGAAGCCGTCTCTGTGGGCACATGTATGCACTGCAAACGTGCCTAGGTAGTTTTGAATCGAGTCTCAATGTGTGCTCTCCAGAGACACTTCTCAAGGTGGGTGCAGCCTATCCTGAGATGGCAGCCCAGGAAAAGTCCCTGGATTTCTTGATCCAACTGGCGAAAAAGGATCAGCTCGACGAGAATGTCCCCATGGATGGCATTGAGAAGTGTTGCACCTACTTCTCGACCATGTACCTGGTGATGTTTGCGGACAACAGTTTGGCGAACCAAGCGAGAATGGTAACGAATGGTACGAGAACCCTGGGCAGTCTCTGCAATGCAATTGTCACAGAAGCAACAGCAGTGAAGACCCTTCTTGATGGTGAGGGCGGGGACATTGGTCTCCTCTGTCAGCACATCGAGACAACCGGCGAGGTTATCCAAAATAATCTAAACTCAGCAAGACGCCGAGTACCCAGAGATCACGCTAATACAACCACTGGATTGAACCTAGGTCTTGACAAAGATTGGCCAGAGCAGTTCTCCAATTGCTACCAGAGCGCAGTCAAAGTCACGAAGACCCTGCAGGATCTGCTGAAGACAGCCCTTCAGACCATTATCACTAATGGAGATCTAGAAACCGGACTTAGTGCAGAGAAATTGAAAGAAATGGCCGCAATGTCCACTGAGAAAATCTACGATACCGACGATCTGGGTCCTGTTACTACTGTCAAAGCAAGTCTGAGTGTTGTCCAGCAAATGGCGACAAATTTGGCGCAGAAAATGGCGGAATGTGAGAACGAGCTGGCAATTGCGGGCAATGCAGCCCAGACAGCAGACTCGAGTGCTGAGATTGTGTCTCCAATACAGGCGAGGGCTCAAGTGGTCAGAAAGGAGTCGGAAGAGACGAAGATACTGGCCAGAAAGCTTGAGGCGAGAGACGTGGACATTCGAGAGGCTAGACTGGCTCTTCGAGAGAAGCAGGAGGAGTTGTCGGAGATGGTATTGAGGAAGGAACTGGCGGAGAAGAAACTCGCTACTCAACAGCACGACCAGGAGATGAATATCGATAAGCTCAAGAGGAAGCTCGAGGAGGCGCAGAATCAGTTGAAGCGAAAGGAGAAGGAGTTCGAGGAGACGATGGATCACTTGCAGACGGATATTGATAGTTTAGAGTCTGAGAAGGGCCAGTTGAAGGAGAAATTGAAGTCTATTGGGAAGAAGGTGACGACTCCCATTGCTGGGATACCGTCTGGGGGAGAGGGATCGATGAATGTTTCGGCGGAGAGTGTTACATCGGGAAGCCTACTCGGTTATGACAATAAATTACTCGTGCAGGAAATTGCCGCCCTCAAGGAGGCTCTTAACAATGAGAATAGACTCAAACGTAAACTCCTCTGTGAATCTCTGAGGAGCAAGTTTGAGGCACTTGAGCCACTTCCAGTAGTTCCTCCTGTGAAAATCGACGCGAAGATTCAGGAACTTCAGCAAAAGAGACTTCAGCTGCTGAAGGACGTGCAGCAGGTGCTGGTTTATCCAGTTGTTCCGGATTTGAGTAGAACGAGGGTTGATAAGGAGCCTCCAGTTCTGGAGAAGGCTTCACCTGCTTATGAGCTCGTCAAGAGGCAGATGACTATAAAGAATCTGATGGGAAGGGCTGAGGAGCTCGCTAATGAAGTCAGGAAGGCTGCGGTACGCAAGACTCTGGGGGGAAGAGCTCCTGCCAATTTCGCTGTGTTTCCAAGCAAAGAAATGGCCGCTGCCATGAAGGAGAGGGATTGCCTGGTGGCAGCTAAGGTCTATATTCCATTCGCTGGAGCCTCTGCTGCACACAATGTCAATGTCGGCTCTGAGGAATTGCGCAAAGTGCACACGCTTCTGTGTTATTAAAATAATTGGTGACGAAGTGGTCAATGAGGGGGTGATTGAGGAAATTCCTTCTGAGGATTTTTTTCTTTAAGGAAGTCATGAAATTTTTCTTTACAATTTCGGTATTGGGCTTGACTGAATGTGAGTGACGATTTACGGAAAGCAATGGCTAGATTCAGTTACATTCACCACTTCGGCACTTGCAAAATGCCTATAATCATCTAGTTAAGAGGGGACTCGTGATGCTTTGACATTAAAGTATTTTAAAACATATTTCTGATATTAATACTTAAGGGATCATGTATTTATTGCAGGTTCGAAAATTCATCGTTTATTTTTAATTTGTTTTTTTACGTTTAATGGTCTGTTGATGAACTTTAGTGATTGGTGTAGTTAATTGTATGAGGGAAGAAATAAAAATAAAGATATATAAAATTCATTGCGGTCTTCGAAAGTCAATCCTCTGATCCATTATTGTTTAAGACCTGTAATGGGAAATTCTATGGGAAAAATGATCGTCCAGAAGAATCGTTCGACTCATTAGTCGTTGACTCGTGTACAAATTTTGGTTTATGGGCTGTTAGCAGCAGAGCGAAATGGAAGCTCATTTTTAACTTCCCGATAGGAAGTTATTTTATTTGATCTCAGTCGGCTATATTCATTATTAGCTCTCGGGGAATTCTCAAAAACTGATTTTATGAGCCAAGCTAGACGCCAGAAGCAGGGGATCTACAATTTCCAAAGGAATCCAATGGAGTTGGCCTTGATCGGCTATCTCCTTTAGTTCTCAACAAATTCCCAAAGACCGGCATGTCGAGCTGCCTCGGCCTCCAGGAAAATAAGCCCCTCCATTCTTTTCTCGCTCTAGCGACTCCGACAATGTATAAATATGTACTTTTGACGGCTCGAGCAGTTTCTAACGAGACCTGAAATTTCCTCAGCAATCGATTGAGCTCGGGCTCTTGTAATTCTCAAGATATCGCCGACAAAAGACCTAAGGCTCTGCTGCGGCTGCCTCGAAAAAGGTCCTGCGGATCTTGGTTTCACTTTACACCCTCCGGAGCTAGTTGCGGGGCAGATGATGGCATGAATAGCTCAATTAAAGTTACCGCCATTTTAATTGACCACTCTGTGTCTTTCTGAACCCCCTCCAGAGATCATTTTAGACTGCAGAAGCGACACCAAACAACAGAAACTAATAAGTTTTATGTAAATAAAAACGCGCCAAATCCGTCCCCTGACTGTTCATTGTTGTAATGAACGTGTAAGGTGATCGGAACTGGCCATAACGTCCTCATACCTCCTTGAAAATGTCATCCGATGAGTCGTATTCGTCTTCATCATATAATCTCTCTCTTCATTCCATTAGTAGCAATGAGTCAGCCTCTATTAACACCTCATCCTCTTCAGAGATGCACATGCAGGACAGTTTCACCTCCATAGACTCAAATCTTGACAATTTAACGGAGATAATATCAGATGAATTTCTGAAGATGCAATCTGGTTTGTACGACATCTCAGTGGATATTTCTATACAAATCCCCAGGTTCGAGACTTTCAACAAGACAGACATCCTGAGGGCAGCGGTGTACACTATCTGTGGAGACATATTCTTCAAACACGCGGAATGGAACTCCATCAGCTCCCTCATAGCCATTCAGATGGGAAGGTCTTTGAATCCAACGAGCAGCAGTTGGATTCCAGTTAAGGACAAACGTCTCATGTACCTCGGAAAGACGACCATTGCTGGGCATACATATGCAGTGGATGAGCATAGAGCACTACCTCTCGTCTACGATAGCATGAGCTATAGCGGCAAAATCTGTGCGACCAACATTAAGCTCAGTTACTTCGTGAATGTCTTTTTAACTCCTGGCATTGCTGCTGCCGAGAAAATTTATAAAAATCATGGGTTCAAGTCCAATTATGATGATTGCACTTATACAACCAGACACATCGAGGATATTTCAAAAGGGCATAGGGCTGAGAAACTCAAGTGTTATAATCATCATTTGGCCTGGGCTTGCGTCTACAACGTCCTCGAGGAGCACAGGGAAAACATCAGCAAGCAGAATAAATTCATTGAAGAATATGGATTCTCCTTTTAGGTGGATTGCCATTTTTTTTTATTGTTTCTATGAAAATTACAGGCTCATAAGTCTAAACATTTATAAATCATATGTTTTTAAACATTTTATTGGGGAAATGAGGAATGCGTTGGGAATTAATTGTAATTCTATTTTTATTATAAATAGAATTCTCTCTGATTTTCGCAGAGGATTTATGGGAGATGAGGAATATGACGAGAACTTTTGTAAATTCCAAAAAAAAAGTTTCTCAATAATTTTTCTTATTAAACCAATTTTCAATTCTGTAGCTTATTGTTTAAGTGAATTTTTGAAATATTTATAAATAATCCCTGACGTAATTAATGCGTTCCTAGAATTTCAGGTAAATTTTAATGTAAAGAAGTTGAAAGGCTAAATTTGTAATATATTTTCAATAATTTTCATGAATTCTCGAGGAATTTAACTTGAAAAGATCTCCAAAAATATTTGTTATGAGATTGATTAAATAAAGTGAAAAGACGAAATTGTAAATATCCATAAATGAATTTTAATTCTCCGTAAGATGGAATATATAAATAATTTTCATTTTAGCCATATTACTTGTCATAATAAAAGGCTTTAATCTCTCAAGAGTTGAATTGTCGTAGCTTTCAATTGATAGTAAATGGGTAAGACACCTCCTCTAATTGTTTTCTAAAACTAAGGCAAATGTTGATTGTTTTTTTCACTCATCTTATAGAAAATTACTCGTACACCGTCACTGTCCTCGTTAGGGCCGCCAATAAGAGCCTTTGCGAGTCTTTCCGAAGGGTGCAATGTACATATTTTTGTAACAACCAGTAAATTTAATCTACTAAGTAATCAGTCTATAGTGTTTTTGAATATCTAGGAGATTCATTGCTTGATATAAATGGCTAAAGAAATTAATATTAATTAATCAGAACAATTTTGGTTTACCGTGGAGGTACCAGTATCCCAACGTGAAACAATTTTTTCGCATTCATCAGTAATTTCAGCGAACTTCGTTTCTCGGAATTATCGCCCAACGATTGTAAACGAAAAAAGACACTTCAATT
>JAPYZN010003168.1:0-10051 GCA_030522865.1 Psyttalia lounsburyi | reverse complement strand
AAATTCGAGTGCGTAAAGCGAAGCTTTACGCACGAGTTTCACTTTACCCACGATTTCTGACTTTTACGCACACTGTGCGGAAAAGTACCACTTTACGCAGGAAAACCGGTACCGAAAAGTGAACTTTTTGGGCAGGTATTGCAAAAATTTAATTAAAATTGTAATTGAAATTTTTATTCAAATTCCAATTAATCATTTTAGCAAAATTGCAATGAAGAATTTTAACTCTGAAATAATAAAATTCGGAATCGTCATCTCCTTGTTATTATTAGTTTTTTTTCTCATTTCCCTCCATTGACACGTGAAAGGATTTCAATTTCGAAATTTATTCGACCCCGACACTCAGGCATATACAATGGAAGCCACACACACACATACACACACACACACACACACACACACACACACACAAGTACATATGCATGTAAAACTTTGTGCGCCTGGCCTTGGTACTCACCGGGACGAGCTGCAATAAAGTTCACGCACACGGAGAACTGTCCAACCCACACAGACTCACTCTCATCGATCGTAGCTGCCTACGCTTTTTAGTTTTTTTTTTGCTGGCTCTTTCATTACTTCTTTTTTTTTTTTTGGTTTTTATGAGATTTTGAATTTTTTAAATCGCGCTCGTTTTTTTAACGCCGTTAGTTTATAAACGCGAGGGGAATTGGATTTTTATGGAAGGTTTATGCGCAAAAATTGCAGACTATTTTTTTTTGACAAGTGTCTCCTGTTATTAATGCATTACGCCGAGGATTATTATTGCTGCTGTGGTGAGGGAAGTTTCAATGGTTGAGTGGAGGGATTAATTGATGGGACTAAACGGATTTAGTCAGGTTAAATTACTTTTATTATTGCGACTTTTTTGGGGCTCGAATTAATTAGAAATATCGGATCTGGTGGTGTTCGACTGGTTTTGATATATTTTCAATTTTAATTGTTCAGTGGGATTTAAAAAATCCCTTTCAGGTACTCAGGGAGCCAGTCATTTTACGGGCCCCCCTAACAACATACGAAATTTAATTACAAAAAATTAATTCACGAAAAAAATGTCTTTTCAATATTTAGAATAATCTTAAAAGTAGGGGATCCGATAAAAAATCTTGAGATTTTCTTGAAATAATTTTTCAATTTTTTTTATGCCTCAAGGCGTTAAAATAAAAAATTAACTGACTTCCCAGCGAATAATTAAATACTTCACACGAATTACAAGCAAAAAATGTGCACTTGTTCTTTTCCTGGTATCAGCAGGAATTAAAATTGTCCGTAATCAGTTGAAAATGTACCTATTGTTGTCCAACGGATGACTTCAAATTTAATAGGCACGATCTCTCCGAAATTGGACAATTGAATTCCAATAAAGATAGGTTAAACAAAGAAAAAAATTTAAAAAAAAAACCCGTTTCGCGCGGCGCCAATGGCCTGCCTTGACGTCCATTAAGGGATACCCATACCTTGTTCTCTCCCGCCAGTTTTAGTAGACACACACAAAAAACCAGAAAACGTAAAAGGCAAAAGGTATATATGTTCCGGTGGGAGAGACTCGAAAACCAGTTCACGCGGGGCGGGCGGGGGTAGGCGAGATACATGTCCCTTTGGTGTTCTCCGTTCCTCTTATAATTTTCCTTCTGCTTTTTTTTTCAATTTTTTTTTTTTGTGTGAATACCTACGCCATTGCGCCCTCCTGGAGTCCCGCGCGGGAAGTATTTCTAAACTGGGCCTCATTGACTCGCGATATTGCGGACTTTAACTTGCGTAGAAATCTCTCTCTGCGAGCGATTCCCGTTTTTTTACTTTCGTGTTTTTCAGGCACTTCGCGTGCGCCAAATCCCCGGGCTTTATTTTTGCTTTAGGGTTCCAGGGCGAAAATAACGAGACGCAAAGCGCGATAATTACAGGTTCGGGCTTTTGACTTTGTTTTTTAGTAATGACTGAAAATAATTTTTTTTTTCTGAGAACGTTGAGACTGGAAACTCCAATAATTCATATGAAATTAATGGCTTTTCTAAGGCATATTTTGTGTTCGGAAAATTGTTGACGTGGATGAAAATTTGAGGAAAATAACCGATGAATTGCGATGCTCGCCAGGAATTCCGAGCAAATGGAAATTATCAGTCCCACAATTTCCCCCTGGCCGGAAAAATTATCAGTAAATACCGCTCTCCAATCGGTTGACCCTAAAATTTTCAACGAACCAAAAAAAAAACAAAATCTAAAGAAAAAATAAGTAAATAAACTAAAAATTCAATCAAATAATTCTCCAATTGTTTTGATTTCGATTTTTCCTCTCGGCCTTTCTGAAAAATGTCCACCAGAGCTCACCTAAATTTCCAAACCCAAAAAAATCCATAAAAACTGTTCTCCAAAATTTGCGACCTAATAATGTCCCATTAAAAACTGCCCAGAGTTAAATTGATTCACTTAATCAGCAGTCAAAGAACTCAAATTATTAAATTCCCAGTAAGTAAAAAATCCAAATCTCGTGTGATTTTTTTAACAATTACATTATCGGATATTAAAATACGACGATTGCTTAAGCAATACGAAAACACATAATTCAAGTGTGTAAACACTCGCGCGATAGCCGTACACTACAAATGCACACAGTTTGTGTGTAGCTGTAATTGTGGCTTATGTTTATCTGTGTATATGTTGGTATGTACACGCTTCAATATCCAAGTGGTCTTTGGAAGAGGGGGGGCAGGAGGGGGTGCGTAGCCATGGTAACGTCGGATCCCCTCTCCTCAATTTTAGCACTCCCCCTCCGGCCCCCCGCCGGCCCCCTTCCCCCACTGCTCGCCATCCGATCCTCCGGCGACCCCTCTCGTTCGCAAGGAACTATTCGCATTGTTAATACACGAATTCCTGGCTATATTAGTCAACAAAGTTTCAACTGTCCGCCAGTTATTCCAGATTGCCATTTTTATTGGAGAACTTTGGAAGATATTAAAACGCGCCAGTCATTATTAATTCTTATTTTATCTTGCGCCCCCCCCCCCCCCCTCCCGGCCCCCCTCCCCTTCTCAACGCAATTGACTAATGATTTTTTCTGATAACAATTTCAGCCTGACAACCCAATTTTCTTATTCATAAAGTAATTGATTGTTTTTTTTCAATTCGATTCAGTTTAGCTGTTTTTATTACTTCCTATTTTTAGAGTCTGGTAATGGGTGAGTTTATCGATTTAAACGTAAATTCCATAAAAGCCCGGATATAACGAAACATTGGTACATCAATTTTGGGCGAGGCTATTGGGATCAGTTTTATTTATTAATTTTTTTTTGTTTCGGAACGTTAATGAGGGTAATTTGACGTTAGGGGGAAAGATTTAGGAATTGTTGAATTTTTCTGGGGTGGGTAACAATTATGTTGACCGATAATTTATGGACGATGAGTAAACGATGAGACAGTACTTTTGTAGTGGGGGAGGTGAAAATGTTCTCCGCTTAGTCACTAGAGATATTTGTAATTTATACGCGGAGAGAATTTTTTTAGTAAAAATTACCGTTCCGTTTGGTAATTGTGTGGCATTCTTGACGTTCGGGGGGAATTACTCAAGTGCATTGTAAAATTTATTATCTGATAAGAATTATGCACACGGCTAGGCGATTTGTAGCGAGGGGTAAAGAAATTTTACGGACAAGTTGGGGGATTTCGTAACGGAAAACTAGAAAACTTAGATTAACGGTTGGGTGTAAGAATTTGTTACGTCAAAATCTCCGTCACTGATTACGTGTGAAGTGATGATGAAATGGTAAGCAGACATAATTGCCGACTTGCAGAAATAGTGAGCGAAGGTCGGAAATTAGATTTGCTTATGATTTAATAATTAGTTTTCTTGTAATTAGTCACGGAGATTTCGAGGTTACTGTTACACTTGGGCCTTAGGAAGTCAACAAATAGTACTGACCGGTTGAATAATTTTTATCGTGCTCTTCGATTAATTTAGTAAGCAGTTGACAAGCTTCCACGTTTATATAACCGAACGGTAAATTCTACTGATTTTTTTCTATCCGTGTATTTGAATGAATTGGCCATTTTTTAGGTGAATGGAATTTTTTAAACTCACGCTGGTAGATAGGGACGACGTAAAAATAGTAAAATGTAATTTCTCTGCCATTTAGTTAGCGTGTGAACGTTCTAATGGAGAAAAAAGAATTTTCGAGGGTCGGTTGGCTACCCTCGACGAAAATTATCACCCCACATTGACCGGTTTTCGCCCCTCCCCCTCCACTGGCCATATCCGCACTCGCTCGCTCTTAATGTCTCTCCTTCTCTGTACACATGCACAATGCGGGTTTGTCGATGCACCGAGCTCATAATCCAATACAGGACAACACTGGCTATAATCTGATGCATCTCGAGGAGTGAGAAATATTTATAAAACGCACTAATCCTGTGGTTATCACCCAAACTCCCTCCCCCAGCCGCCTCACATGATTTTTTAATGACTAATTCTTGGACGAATTAAGAGGATTAGAGCGATCAGTGAAATGGCCGTAAATTATTCTGAGTTAATGGAGTGATTAATCAATTGATGAGTCAGATGTGAGATTGCTCTGACAATCCATGAAGTTGTGCATCATAAAATGAGGAAAGTTAAGAATCCTCGACTCTGTTAAATTTCCGGAGGCTCGAGGAATTATTGCATTGTAATTTTCAATGCTACAGTTGAAGTCAATACATCAATCAAATTATTCATTAAATTCCGGACAATTGGATTTTAATACTGGGGGAAAAAAAATTGAAAATAAATTAATCGTTTCCGCGAGAATTTTTCAGCAACTGAACACATTCCAAAAAGTGTCGCTTCAATTTTTTGAATTTTTCCCAAGTGTCGAAAATACTATTTGAAATTGTTATTGTTACTTTTACTGAAAAAAATTCTCCTTGTGTGTAATTTTCCTTATCATCCGGAGTTGAAAATAACATTCCACAAAATGCCCCAGCCATTAATTGTTTTTTCAATCAAAAAATCCTCACAAATTGAAAATTTACACTGTTCAAATTCCAACAATCTCATTACGACACAACAACAAAATTACGAAGTTAAAATAACAAGTGATTATTCTAATGACAATTCAATAAATTACTAGATGAGACAGCCATATGATTAGTTCCCGTACGCCAATGCCCGTGGGGCTCTAGCTCGCCGCTTTAAATCCACTGGCGTGGGCACTCCCTTCCGAGTCTCCCTAGAATTCATCACTTGAGTGCCCCAAATTCTCTCCCACAATTTTCCCTCGAACATTACGATTACATATCATTTCCAAATATCCAAAATTTTTCTCCAATTATTCCCAAAATACTGAGGCCCACTTGGCGTCCCTGCCACTGCTCCTCGGGCCTTATCAACTCAACGATTGTCCAATGATCATTACTCCCCCGCGGTTTTATTCATAAATAATTATAATTAAAGTAACACAAAATAATTGTGGCGAGTAGAGCCACTGATACTGGCGCCTATGGTACGTCCTTGGCACTCGTCGAGTGGAAAAATTGTTGTCCGTGTCTTAAGTCATCCGCTGGCTAAATTGGAGACAAAATATATGCCGGCATTTCGGAGGCGAGGGTTTCCCAATAATAGGAAAAAAGTCATGCGTTCTTTTCACCTCTTCGCCCTCCTCTCGAGCCCCCCCCCCCTCCCCCTCCCCCAAAGGATTATTATTTTTTTTCTGTTATCCTTCCTCAGCATCCTCGTTGGCATCTCCTCTCGCCTAAAGCGAGCCATTCCCCGGTGTAATTTTATAGCGCTAGGGATTTTGATAACCCCGCGTTACAGATTATTTTTCAATTTCTGATAAAATGAATAGTTTGCGCATTAACTCATCGTATTATGCCTCATTAGTGTGACGTTATTGGCGGAACCGTCGGTGGTCTCCATGCGTTCGAATGAAGTCGTGGCATTTTGCGCTGGGCCTCATGTCCTGAAGTTACGGTTTTGATTATTTTGAGGAAGAGGAGCGAGACTTATTTATTAGGACAGGATGTGAGACATTGCAGGGGCGACAGAAGAGAAAATGTTGTCAAAAAGTTTAATTAATTAATTGGGAAAAATATTGAGATTAATAGGTTGACTGGGTTGATTTTCTAAATAGGGGAGACTGGGGTTAAATGGGAGGTCTTCAATTGACAATAACTCGGGCTCGGGAGAGTGAAATTGAAAAAATAATAATTCATTTTAAAGCTCGCGTTTTCAGCTCCAAAAGGAAAAAAAATTATTGAATTTTAATAGGTCGATTTCCAGTTAGTGATAATTGAAATTGTTGAATTCATTGGGGATAATATTAAGATGAATTCGGGGAGCAGACGAATAAATATATTGCCCTGAGGAGGCGAGACATTTAGCACTCGAAATGCCGGTGAAGTCAGGATATTTTTAATGTTCTTTATTTTTTTGTTATTAACAATTGACGGGAATCGTTGAGCTTGGGTGGAGAGAATTTAGTCAATTATTCATGAGATACTTTACTCTCTGTCTCTCCGTTTCTGTATTTTTTTGCAATTTTTTGTGAGTTATTTTTTAGATCAATAGGCAGTGATTATTTATATGCATTCGCTTTACAGTTATTTTATTTCACCTTATTTTATTAATTAATTATAGTATTTGACACAGCGTCCGGCTTTATCGACTAGAAATTATTCAAACGGTATTTTGAAATTAAAATGACAATAATTATTTGATATTTTATGCTAATGGAATACAAAATGGATGGAACGCAATAAACATTAATTTCTCTGGAGATATGACCTCAACAATTGATTAATAAAATTGATAACAATTGATTAGAAAAATTTCAGTTGAAAATATATTTCGAGCAAAGTTGAGAAAGAAAACTGAAATTTCATTTAAAAATCAAGTATTACAATTATTTAAGATCTATTATTAATATAAAAAATCATGAAAAATCGAAGAATTGAGGGTAATTTTGTTAATGGAAATGCCATAAACGACTCACTGGATGCCGGATTTATCGAAACGACGAAATAATGAATTTTATAACGATTTCAGGGGGCGCTGTGGGAGTGAAATAATTATTTTTTCGTGAATAAAGAAGTGATGAATTAATTATTGGCTGATCGTGCTTGAAGGTATACATAATAGAGAAGAACTGATAGGACGATGGGGAATGGGAGTGAACTCACTTTGCGCGATGAGAGGAGGGCGATATGCTGTCCGGATATGGCCTCGTATCGATCCCCGCATTTCGTATCTCTCTTCCCTTCTGGGAATGGATATACGTAACAATTTGCGAATAAATAAAATTGCATTCTGTCGTTATTTACTCGGCGATGGAAAATTAAAATAAAATATCGAGTGATGTATGAACATCCGAAGTCTTTTCATTTTTTTATCCGCAATTTTCTCTTGTCAAGTGGTTGTGTAATTAATTAATTAATTATTATGTTTTTGTTTACTTGTATTTATTGGAATTCTTCGGGTTTCGTCTGCTCAACAATTCCAAAGTCGAGTATATTTTGCAATCTATTTATTTATTTATTTATTTGTGGTGTATTGTTTTTTTGAGTTCGTGGGAAAAGATAAAAGGATTTTGTTTTTAATTTTAGAATCAACATTCAGTTGGGATAAAGGAAATTTTAAGGTTTTTGAGATATGCAGCGCGATTACTAGTTTCACATGGTAATTTGAAATTTTATATTCTCCCGGTGCAATAGAAATGCGGGGAAATAAAATTTTCATCTCTTATTACTCTCGTAAAGAATGTACAGTGCCATTTCATTGATTTTTTTCCTCCTCGAGTGTCCGGAGTATTTTCTGCGGAGATTCGTTTTGTATTAAACGAATGGAGGGCGTGGAGGGATAGTTGCCTGAGTGTGGGGCAAAATGGAATATTTTCTGACTGACAATAACACGAGATCGGCAGAGTGAATTAAAAAAAAAAAAGAATTCATTTTGAGCCTCGGATTTTCAGCTCCAGACTGCGAGAAAAATCATTGAATTTCAATCGGCCAATCTCGAGTTATTGACTATTGAAGTTCCGTAAGTCATGGTCTTTAAAAATTTTGTAATGTTTAGGAATTGGGCAGAATGGAGCCTCTTCAAATGCCGATAACTCGGGATTGGTGGAGTGGAATTGATTAATTTCGACTATTTAAGTCACACCATTTTACCCCACTCTTCCCCGATTTTTAGCGATTTTGTTAGTGGCAAAAATTGGGAGAATAGCTCAACGATTTTGCGCCAGAACGATGACACAGTTGGGAATCGATAATCGTTATGGGTGTCGGGTCATGCGGAGCCAAGCTCTGTTTCCTCTCGAAATTCACCCATTTTCCTGGTTACCTCAGTCTCTCTTATATTTTACACACTGCAATATCGCCAGTGCTAACGATAAATGAAAATCGGTAGTCAATGAAGTCAGTCGTTCCGCTAATTGAGGCATTGTTGTCATATTTACCGGGCTAAGAATTCCAATTATTTCCGTATCGTGGGGTTTGGAAATTACTCCTGAAGTTTTGAGAAAAAAAAATGGAGGGATTTTTGACGATCTCTCATTTACAATAAATTTTACATTTTGCCGCTGGAAAATCCACTGAAAATCGGAGGAGGACTAAAAATTCGAGAGAAGATTTTCCATTCAAAATTAATACACATAATTATTATAATTTCAATACCAATTTAATAATAATAACAAATCTGTTTCAATAACGGCATCAGTCTCCTCTCATAATTTTTGGCCGTCTCCCACGGCAAAAAAAAACTAGCAAAATTTTACCAAATTATAAATAGAATTGGTGAAAAATAAAATAATAAAGATTGGTGGAATAAAAGAGGAATGCGTTTATCGTATTGGGCTCAACTCTCTGGTCTAGAAATAAAACTTGGCATTCGCTTAACGGATCGTAAATTTTTTTTTCTCTCTCTCATCACCGAAAATTGAAATGTCTGCTCATCTCGGGGGCAAATGAAATTACAATACAATTGCGATTCGCCAAAGTTGACAGAAAGTATTTCACTTTCATTTTATACAGAGCATAAATAACATGACGCGCTACATTTTTGTTTATTTATTTATTTTTGGTGGGAGAGGTGGGGGCGGGGGCAGAGGGAACAAGAGAGAAAATTCAATTACGAGTCTCGAGTGAGCTCGAGTTTGGCCGAGTAAACGCTGGAGAAGGGGAACGAGAAAGTCAGTTTATAGGATTTCTTCCTCCCCCTGTTATTTATTACCGAATAATCGTACTTTATCGAATTTCAAGTGACCACACGGTGAAAAAAAATTGAGGAGTAGTTGCCGTATTGTTGTATAATTGACTCGTAATTTGACGGCTCGGGCATTTTTAAAATCTTTTTCGCGTTTTTTTCTTGGGGAATTCCACGAGAAGACATGACAAATTATCATTTTGAAATGAAATGAACCGCCATAATCTCTTATTAGGCGACAATTACGGGTGATAAGTAGCAAATGACGATAACAATATAATTTTCATCACGCTGTGTCGGAAAATTAACTTTTCAGTTACTCGACGCGAAGCGGAAATAGTATATTTCGTAACAAGTGAAAAAAAATGGCTTTTTTCACGAGTTACGAACATAATTTTTCATTTCACTGTGTCGACGCGAAGCGGAGAGTGACTGGAAAGTTACTTTTCCGACACAGCGTGATGAAAAGTACTTTTTCGACACATTGAGATGAAAAATATTGTTCGTAACTCGTTAAGAAAGTGGTTTTTGACTCGTGGGATTATACCCACGAACCTCCCACTCGCCAAAAACCATTTTTTTTTCACTTGTTACGAAATATACTATTTCATCACGCTGTGTCGGAAAATTAACTTTTCAGTCACTCGACGCGAAGCGGAAATCGTATATTTCGTAACAAGTGAAAAAAAATGGCTTTTTTCACGAGTTACGAACATAATTTTTCATCTCAATGTGTCGACGCGAAGCGGAGAGTGACTGAAAAGTTAGTTTTCCGACACAGCGTGATGAAAAGTACTTTTTCGACACATTGAGATGAAATAGTATATTTCGTTACGAGTGAGACGGAATTTTCACGAGTGTGAAGTTGGCTGCCCGAGGCGGAGC
>JAPYZN010003167.1:0-10059 GCA_030522865.1 Psyttalia lounsburyi | reverse complement strand
GGCACGTGTAAGAATTTTAGCGTTTCCGGACGGAGAATAATTCGATAATTTTCAATTCTTAATAATGTTACTTTAAATAAAATTCGAAACGTAACAGTCCCCCTAAGGAGATGAGTGAAATTGTACTTTGATTCATCTTCTTACGTGTGCTGGACCTTTGCTTACGGTCACATGACTTTATCTAAATTATTTATCCGAATTTAGTTTGTCTAGAGGAATATGAGTACTCTTCGGGCACCCAGGATCACTCGTAGGCATTTGTGGATTTTCTTCGGGTGGGATTTCGTTGTTACCTATCTCTGGGACTTACGATATTACTTGGCGATTAAAGAATGTGGGGGAATGGTTCTCATTATCACGGTGCGGGTGTAGTATTTCCCTTCATCTGATCGTTCTACATCCGCTGGACGTGGGTGTCGCTAATCTCATGAAGTGTTAATGCGCCGTTGTTGATTTCTATTAGTTTCGCCTGGGCTGCTCACTGAAGCGCAGATAATTCCTTCTGTTTCGTTAGGGTCAGTATTTTTGGGATTCTCTCTTTATGGAGTTCAATTGGAGATTTTGGAATTCCCCTTTTCTGTGGATAACTGTGTTTTTGCTAGTAAATAATTATAGGTTTGATTCTCTCTCTCCTCTTCATTCCTATCGGATATTTCGTACTTTTTCACTAGTGTGAATTGATCTTAGATCCTATGTATATCCCACAATAATGGGGTTTCACAATAGTGGTGACCCCCATGATTGCTACACACAAAAAAAAATCGTTATTACTAGGTAATATTAATTCCAGGTTGGTCACTACATGAACTTCATGAGGTTTTTTTTTTTTTTTTTTTTTGTATAGCTGGAAAAATATAGTGAAGCGGGAGAAGTGAAATAAGTGATTCTATGACACTCATGGACGGGGTAATGTGATTTTAGATACGAGTAATTATTAGAATGAAAGTTAAGAGACCAATCTGGAGTTAATTCATTAGGATAGGACATTGGTACTTATTATTACTGCGACTCGACTTATAGATAATTGTTAGACATCGAGAGCTGGAACCTTGCTGCGCATGGACACTTGAGGAGTCACTGTTTCAACCGATGGAGCTCGGTTGATGATCGCGTAGACAGGCGCGCCTTGATTACGGTCCACGTTAAGTGTCTCTGATCGTGTTCTGGCACAATCTTGCGTGGTGTTACTGGTGAGTTGTTCCATAGGTGTGGCTTCAGGGTTCTGCTTTTTAGCCTTGGTTTTTTTTTTAGGTGACCATTTGATTTGCCGGCAACAGCCGAATAGCCATCTAATGCAGGTTTTGGCTACTCCCTGGTTACAGAACATGTAAGTGAGGCTAGTGATCGACAGTAAGGCTAGCCCTCCGATGGATCCGAAGGTGATAAGTTTGTGATGATATTCTTCCTGGTGTCGTTCGCCGATTTCTTCAAGGCGCTGTTCAGCTTCGTCTAATCGCAGTTCATAGCCAGCATGTTCTGTCAATATAGGTAAAGGGTCTATCTTGATATTGGTAAGAAAGTTGGGGTGGAACTTTCCTTTAGTAACTTCTGGGGATAGTGTTGCGAGATCCAAATCGATTGGGGGGAGGTGTATCTCTATTTTTGACGTTTGTAATTTGCCCACATGTGAGATTAGGTCGGCCTGAGTCTGTAGATGACAATCCTGGCCCAGGGTCAGTATTCCGGTGCCATTAATTGCCACAATACCAGCTAGCTTGCCCTTGCAATATAGTTCTCCGGTTTCGCTTTCTGTGTTTGCGAACATCCATTTACTAGCAGTTGCGAGGTTGGTCCATTCAGTTCCTTGACTCTCAGTAATTCTGATATCGCATGTTTTCAAACTCTCCAACGTTGACTTCAACAGTAGTGAAATCTCGCATGCTGGTTTTATGATGGAGTTAGTGATTGCGAATGTTGGTAGGCAGACAATTCTATTTCCAAGTAGTACACAATCGTCGATAGTTGATTGGTCTAGGAGTGAATAATGATGTTTATCTTCAGTGACGATGATGAACGGTTTCGTCGGGGTTATGTGCGCTGCGATAATTTTGCCATTACTTTCCTGGGGCCTCTTACAGGGACGCATTCGGAACAATTGAAAGTATTCTCTGCCTAATAATGGGAGGGTGATGATGGCGAGGAGTTTTCCCCGTGTGTGGCCTAAGTGGATAGAGCTAACTTTTGATAATGCAGGATAATCAGTCTTCCCCCTTGGAATAGGGAATTCCAATTCGGGATGTTCTTTCTGAATCTTCTCGACGACTTGATGTAGTTGGTCAGGAGATAGGAATACGTGTGATATTTTCCCATGTTTGGCAGCGTCTATCCCTTCGACGATTTTCCTGGTAGTCTCGAGTAGTATTCTGATAGAGTTCACTGCTTCATCTCCGATGCGACTGAATTTAGTAGTCAACTGGAGGTCAAAGACCTCGTCGGCTACTTTGTCCTGTTTATTCTTCAACGTTTCGGTCGCGTTCTTGAGGATCATGAGGTTTTTGTCAGCTTGTTCGATGTGGCCAATTAGCTTATTGACCTCCGAACGGATTAGATGGGTAGAATTGTTGACGATATGAGTGATTTCTCTCTGACTGTTATAGAGTCTATTGATTTCTTTGTTCATGTGTTCTTGGTCATTATAGTCCATGACCCCAAAGAGCTTATGCTGCAACGTTCCTATGAACCCGAACAACGGGGCTCTTCTTCCTCGACTGATGTCTTCGGGTGATGTTCGAAATAGATCTTCGAGGTGTTGGTTCAACGATTCTACCTCTCGTTCCATGCCTAAGTATACGTTGGTCTGGAGTATCTGTTTACAGTCCGAGCCGAAATGAGTGAGACATTGATCACGTGCACTCTTGAATCGAGGGTAAAGAGATTTCGCGATAGAATCGTGAAACGGTATATAGTCTATGATTGTTATTAATTGCCATTCCTTCTTGACGATCTGAAGAGGTTGTAGACGCTCGTAGAACAATCCGGGATTGTTGGGCAGGTATTCAACTTCTACGTTGATGTCCTGGTCCATAGGTTGACTTTTAGTCACTGATAGCATAATGGAGAGAAGAACTGCGATGAGTTCCATTTTCACTTTTGTCCTTTCCTTCTCCTGTTCTGTCTCTGATTTTTTTTGATGGGTTATAACAGATGGGAGAAATTAGACAGAACAGTTCGATTATAGTGAGTAACCTTAATCTATCGCCAGTCTAGCCTTATCAGGGTGAATAATACGTCTCCCCCCATTCTCGTCCTCAATGTTCAAATTTCCGAGTTCGGTAATACCTACAATCTCATACGAAGTTTTGTTGAAATTGTCAAATTTTCCATGACGAGGTTCTTTGATTATATCAACAAATTGACCTACTCGAAAATCGACAGGTCTAGTGTGACGATCGTATATTTCTTTGGATTTCAATTTCGCCTCGATCAAATTATCGGCAGCGATGAGTCTAATTTGATCGAGTTTAGTGATGAGCTTAGCTATAAATGTGTCATAAGTCTCTAAAGTCTCTTCGTCTGGGAATTCAGAAGGGGTGCGTGCCTTTTTTCCGAAGATCAACTCGAATGGGGGAAAACCAGTGGCTGAATGAACGGTCGTGTTATACGAGAACATGGCAAATGGTAACATAACGTCCCAGTCGTCATTTTTTGACATCATGGTTCTCAAGTAATCGACTAAAGTTTGATGACTGCGTTCAAGTGAGCCATTGGTTTGGGGGTGATAACCGGAAGTGGAAATTTGTTTAACTCGGAAAATTTTGGCGACTTGACCGAAAAGCTTGCTCAAGAAACTACTTCCTCTGTCTGAAAGTAATACTTTTGGCGCTCCGTGAACAGCGAATAGCGTAGATGCTAGGGCAAAAGCAATAGTAGACGTTTTCAGGTCTGGGAGTGGAGCTGCGAGACAGTATTTAGTCAGATTGTCTTGTATCGTTAAAATGTGCACATTCCCTTGACTAGTTGGATATAGTGCCCCGACCGTGTCTATAGCTACTAGTTCGAATGGTTCTAGAGGGGTATTTGTTATGACCATCGGCTGACGTGTCTTTATCCGATTTACCTTCATTTGTCTGCATATTTTGCACCGTCTTATGAATTCTGTGACTTGCGGAGTCATTCCCGGCCAATAGAATCTTTCCTTAATTCGGCAAACTGTCTTTCCTACTCCTTTATGTCCGCCGATTGAACTATTATGGGCTTCTTCAATGATTTTAGGCCTGAGGTGGTCATCTGGGGTGCTGACATTACCCTCGCAGATAGTTATGTTAACTGGATCCCCTTCGAAAACTTCTTCTAGCATTGGGGTCAATCCGAGATTGTCTATTTCATCCCCCTTTTTAGTAATTCGAAATGACGTTAACCCATAATGGATTAAAGCGTCGCGCAGGTTGTACAGACCTAACAAGACATCTTGAATTTTGGGCTTTCGGAAATGGTACTCTTTTATGACGATTGAGAATGTTTTGAATTTGCCTAGAGGAGTAATAAATACATCCCCCAGTTTCGGTTTGAAATTTTTCAGCGTTTTGATGTCAATCAATTTTGTGGATTGCAATAATCTACTAATTGGGGCTGTGAGCTCGAAATCTGCTGATAGAAAATGTACGATATTATTGCGTTTGAATGTAACGCCATCTCTAGAGAATTGGATCCGCGGATTTTCGATCTCACCTTTCTCATCAAAATCGAAGGCTCCTTCCAAAGATAATGAGGGGGGAATTTCTAGACCGGAACGAGGTTTTGGAATGAAGATATTGGGTTGGGGGACTTCAATAATGTTGTTGATAATTGGAGGATTGAACGTGCCGTTGGAGCTGGGAGACGGGAGTTTAGGACTTGAAAAACTCAGGATTCTCCTGGTATGAGGAGGTTCCTGAGTTTTACCTGCGTCAAACACCATTGGACTTGATCTCGCCACTGGTTCATCACCCTTCTCTGGAGTAGGGGCGAATGATACGCGCTTTCGATGTGCTGGTATCATTGTGGCTTTTTCCAGGATCTCCTCTGACTTTTGGAGTGGTAATTCGGTAATTGTGTCGTCGTTTTCATCGGGGGGCTTCGTAGACTGGTTCATTTCAGATAACTGGCTTAACTGTAGTAAATACTCTTGATACAGTTGCTCAGCCGATTCCTTTATCTTCTCATCACTAACGTCACTTGAGGAGACAGATTCGGAAAGTTTTTCTGTTGTATTTCCTTTTTCGGCGAGTGTTTTATCGAATTCAGCGAAGGACTTATTCATTGATTCCATAAACGTCGGAGAAATTTTCGCCATTTTGTCATCCGGACTCCGTGGATTTTCGTCCACGGGAGTTTCTAGGGGTTCGTCAACCGTCTCATCTTCAGAATCCGAATCAGCCCTCGGGTTTTCTTTTATAAGTATCAGTGATGGATTATCTGGTCTCCTGGGCACTTCCACGAAGACTTCGTCTTCGATGACTTCCGGGTCTAATTCTAATTGTGGTTCCATAATATCTTTTTCAGATAGGCTGGCTTTGGGAAGAACGAGGGGTTGTTTCGTGATAGGGTTTTTCAGTATTGGAAGAGTCAAAACAAATTCCTTGGGTGGGATGGAATGGAGGACAGGCTTTTCATTTTTGAAAGTAAGATCCGGCCTTTCCTTCGATTGAGTTTGTAGACGTGGACGCAATCGTGACGCAACGGTTTCTCCAGGCGAGTCCCGGTGTCCCTGCGTTGTAGTTGGGGCTGATTGCACACGATTTCTGCCTGAAGGCCTCACTGTTGACCCTGAGGTACTTGGCTGTACTGGATCAATAATCTTGTTTTTTGATCCAAGAGGTCTTCCTCTTTTCTTAGGTGGTTCACGTTGATGTTTAGAGCTGACTGCCTCAGCCTGTTTTGATGCCCCCTTAAACATCATTATGGAGAAGTAGTCAAAATTCAGAGCATCTTCATCGGTCTCTGGAGGATCTACAGGGTTCCAAGCAAGTGCTTTTGCAATTTGTTTCGTTTTTGCAGTACGGTGGTGGGCCGTGAAGTCAAATCCAGAGATTTTGGTTTTGAGTGATGCCTTTCTAGTGGTTTGATCTTGGGTGTCCTGTAGCCACACTACCGCGGCACTCCCTGCGTACAAATCAAAGTGTTGGCCATATATATACGGCCTGAATTGGTTGAGTGCATAGACGACAGCTAGGCACTCGCGCTCGTCTTTTGTCCATCGTGTTTCCACGTCGTGAAGCTGTCTCGAACCATATGCAATTGGTCCCTCTATGCCGTCATCATCGAGCTGGGTTAGCACAGCTCCAACTCCGATTGGTGATGAATTGATGGTGACGATGAACTTTCGGTCGTTGTTCGGATGACGTAGGAATGGTTCCTGAGAGAGGAACAACTGTAGTTCCTTGAACGCCAGGTCTTCTTTTGGTCCCCAGGTCCATTCCTTCGTTTGTTTTGTCAAATTAAAAAGTGGTTTGGCTCTCGGTGCATACCACTCTTTAAATTGGTTGAAGTAATTGCACATACCGAGAAAAGTACGTAGACTTTTCTTATCATGTGGTGGGCTAAGCTTCACGATTGCGTGTACTTTGCTAGGGTCAGGTTTTATTCCATCCTTGTTTATGATAAAACCTAGGAAGACGACTTCATCCCGAAATAGTTGACACTTTTCAGCCTGCAAAGTCGCTCCATATTCCGCTAGCCTCCAGAGAACCTTCCCGAGTAGCTCTTCATGTTCCTTAGTTCCGGCTGTATGGATAATGATGTCGTCTAAGTATATTTGCACACCATCACCGATGAGGTCGCCAAGCATTTCATGCATTGCACGTTGGAAGATCGCTCCAGCGTTAATAAGCCCGAATGGCATATGCGTGAATTCATAGTGACCGTTGTGTGTCGAAAAGGCGGTTTTCTCTTGATCCTCGGGTTTCATCCTGATCTGGTGAAAGCCGCTCGCTAAATCAAGGGTGGAAAATACGTCTGATCCCCCGAATTTCGAAATGACGGTGCGTATGTTTGGCAATGGGTATTTATCTGGCACTGTCTTCTTGTTGAGACCTCTGAAATCAACCACCATCCTCCATTTCTTATTGCCGTTCGCGTCAGGTTTTTTTGGTACCATCCAGAGAGGAGAATTGTAGGGAGAGACTGATGACGTAATAACTCCGTCTTTAAGTAGCTTCTGCACTTGTTTAGCCACTTCTTCTTGTAGATTCTGCGGGAATCGATATTGCCGCACTGAGACTGGCTTCTCATCCACTGTTCTGATTGGACAAACGGCTCCTCTGATTTTCCCACTAGACTCGCCCGGAAGTGTGAAGGCATGTACATACTCTTGGATGATCTTCCGGAGTGGCTTCAACTTCATAGGGTCATTCATTCCCCTGCTCAGTATTTCTTCTGCTTTTCCGCGACGTGTGTCAGCCTGAATCTTACCAGGATCGAGTTGAGCGTCCCAATCGGGTTCACCAAAAACATTGTCGATGAACTTCGTTCCAGTTCGATCGAATTCTGAGGCACACAACGCCACAGCTAATGGTTCCACTCGCTGCGCTGGTATTTTGATCTTGACAGCCTCGTCGTTTTCGTTCGAAACCATCCCCCAGAATATTCCGTCATTGATTTCAATTTCGCCTCCAAGTAGGGTTACTCCTTTAGCGAGACTTCGCTTCGTGACGTAAGCTCTTTCTTTCAATGTACTTCTTATCTGGATCGGGATTAGCTGCTCGGATCTGGGATCTAGGATCATAAGTTGGCCAGGGATCCTAATTTGATAGAAGGGTAACGGTCTTAAAGGGAGGGATCTAAGAGTTAATGTGTTAAGTAGGAATGAGATATCCGCTTGGTCATTAACTAAGAATTGGTTGCCGATAATACCATCAAACGGGCTTCGATTTATGTCAGATATTACGTTAAATTCTGTTGGGATGCCCTCGATTTCGATCGTAATCGTTCCAGTGATGGGTTGCTTCCCCCCTGCTACCCCGAACAGATATCTCGGAGGGCAGGCTTTAATTTGACTGCGATCCCGCAATACTTGAACTGAGATCAAATTAAGACTGGCACCTGAATCGATTAACATTGAGCAGGCTCCCGATTTGAATTTCGGAGATCTAACAAGGACGCAAGGACTTCTGCCCGTAGCACAGATTGTGAGTCTATCTGTGGCTTTTGGAGTGATCAGTTTGAAAGGAAAACTTTTTTCGTTCAAGGACAACGATGTTGTGCAGTAGGAAATTGTTGCCCTTTGTTCTTGGAAAAATTTCAAACCGAGCATGCCCATGAAACCGCCTGGAGGTTGGGATGTAACAAAGAATTTGAATTTAACACCTCTTATTTCCATCTCAATGAATCCGTAAGAACCTAATATGCCATCGCCTATTCCAACGACGAAGGTTCTTTCGGATTGATCGATGTGGATGAGCGGGTTGAGTGCTTCAATCCAAATTAAGTTTTCTTCACCTCCAGTGTCAAGCAATATTTCCGCCTCTTTGCCCTTGAGGAATGGGTGACGTAATTTTATTGCGGGGCATGCTTTTGAAGGAATGAGGGGTTTTACATGGATTTGTTGAGCAGGTCGCGGACCTGAATCGTTGGTCGATTCTGTTGGCTGCTCGCTCCCGCCTGCTGGGGGCGAGCAACTTCCCAGTTTAAAGGCTGAGAATTTTGACCATTGATCGGTTGATTAACTTGATTAGTTTGGGGTTGGGTTTGGTCTCGTCTAGGACTTCTACTACGTCTGTCACTTGATCTTTCGCGTGAGTTGTTACGAGAATGTCTACCATGATTAGTGTGAAGACTGCGATTGTCTCGAGATGGACCAACATTCTTTGTACAGTCTGAAACACTTGGCGCAGTTGCAAGTTGGGCATCATGTTGATGTTGATCGCGTGAGTGAGTTGGGTTTTTCTCACAATACGTGCAGTTACACTGATGTGGAATCCAGCCTACATGTTCGAGAAGGGATTGCATAGCCGCGAGAACAGGAAAGTCGACTGGGTTCCCCGGCGGTCGGTTACCACCATCGTAACGATAGCCTAATTCCGATCTATTCTGGGAGGCATTGAAATAAGATTTTTGGTGGTTAGGGTTACGATGGAACTGATCAGGTCTACTCCTGTATGAGTCAAATGGAGAGTTGAGGAATTCGGGTTTACGTTGAGGGTTTCGGCCCTGCTGGCCATAATGTGATCTATTGTTGCTTCTATCTTCGGAAATAGCCATTTGACCAGCCGTCGCGAATAATCGATCTTCATCAACGAGGGGTAAAACGATTTTAAAGGCATCTTTCAGAGTTTTACAATTTTTTCGCTTCAATTCATTCAAATATTCGGGACGAATCGTTTTTTCAAATTTCTTAAGTGCGAATTTTTCCGCGACCTTTACCAAAGTTTCATATTCATCTGGAAAAGAGGCCTCGAGAGATGATTTAGCGTTTTTTAACACCCGTTGTAAACGCAAATTAAAATCGTCGGCTTCCTCGCCGTCACGGAGTTGCATAGCTGCGATTTGATTTTCATAAAAAGATTGACTATATCGTTTTCTATACTTCGCGCCTAGCGTTGTTAGAACGTTAGTAACCGACGTTGGTTGCATGCCATCGAGGTAGTATCGGGCTGGAAAACCGACCTTGTCGACAACTGAGTATATGAGATCATCGTTCGTATCACCGACTCGCGTTATTAATGATTTTACTACACGCTCAAATTCTACGAAGTCGATTTCAGATTCGGGTTTACCGTCAAAGAATGGGATAGTGCTGAATAAATCTCTTATACGAAAATAATCCACGAATTCTGGACCTATTGTCTGATTAACTGTCGCATTATTGCCTTGAGTTTGATTATGTTGACTAACCCGTCGGCTAAGATCTGCATTCTCTCGTGTTAACCTATTGATTTGTTCTTGCAATTGTTGAGCTTTTTCTTCGGGAGTCATTTTTCGATACGTAAAATTTTCTATTAGAATTATGAAGACCTTTCGAATTCTTCGCAGACTTTGAGCTAGGTATCCCACTTCTGACACCAATTTTGTTGTGGAGGGATTGATGTTATTGAGTTTTATTTAAATGCAATAAATAATATTCAATATCTCCCGACAGCCGCA
>JAPYZN010003166.1:0-10063 GCA_030522865.1 Psyttalia lounsburyi | reverse complement strand
TTTGATTTTTCATGAAAATCTCAGAATTCATGTGGAAGTCAAATATTGAAGAGCTTTTATGGAATGATTCAGTTTGGAAATTTTAAACCATGTTACGTAATTTTTATTACGCGATGTCGAGCCAAAGAGGTTCATCTCGTGTTTCGTATAACCTAGCTACGCTGAGTTAATTATCCTACGAGAATTTTAGTTGGAATGATAAACTCGATTGTTGAGCACAAAGAATTCTCTATAACGAACATACGCACCTAGAGGACACATGTTATCCGAACACTCCATTCTAATTCCCTAGTGTGCAGATGTTTGTCGTATCCATCAATCTGATATTTTAGTCTCTATAGTACGCCTATTTGTCGATGCAATTGGATTCCAAATGGATTTTCCTGTGAGTGGTGAAAAAATGTACACTGGGAAAATGTGGGGAAAGCTTCTCCTGTTCGCCAAGTTGACATTCGACTCCTCTCTAATCTTCACTAATTTCCCAGGATTTAGTATCTGATGGAAACACAAATTCCAGAACTACATTCAACCGTTGCCGTATATTACTGGACTGCGCGCAGGGAAATTGAGGTAGAAATATAGGGGGATACCGTTGATGGGATTATATAACACAGAGTAATCTGATTCACACATTTGGACCTATCGTTTGGAATTGATTAAATTTTACTTCGATCCCATAGTATTTCTAAATATTATTGCAACAAAAGTCAGATTTCTTTGTTGCGCATTAGACATTTAACGTCTGTTGAAGTAGCCCAATTTACCGGCTTAACACATCCTGTGAGTTCATCCAAACAGCCGAAAATGCAAGAATTGCATCAAAAACATTTTTTATATCGAATTATATAGCTTCCCGATGATAAGATTTGGAAAGAGAGCGTACTTCTTGGGCCCTGCTCGTGGATGTTACTCCGGAATCGGTCAATAAGTTACTTTAAATTTATAAATAAATACGCTTAATAGTTTTTGCATTTGAATAAAAATGTTGTAATCCATGACTTTTCCAATTTTTTAATTCTGCATGGAAATGATGTGAAATCAGCTGAAATCTAAAAATACAAAGTTTGACGACGGTATCTGTCTATTGAGATATTCATCTCTTTAAATGCTAATTGTCTTTGAATCTGAATTCTATCTGAATCTTTGAATTCTTTGTCACTGTACGTGCGAAGGGTCAACGGTACTCTCATAAAATCAAAGGAATAAATTGCTAACAAAATTAAATACAAATGTGGACTATCTCTGTGCATCTCTTCAATTGAATCGCTTTAGCCGTTTATGAAAAATCTATTAATCCATCCATCGATTTCATTTTTTTTTCCAAAATACTCGTCTCAATTTCGCCGATTTGCCAATACTTGTAATTTTACCATTTTACTCAAAAATCTTTGTTCGCATATTTGTTCGGATCAATTTTTAAAACAATAGCTTCCTATCGGGAAATTAATACTTGATTGTTTTTAGAAAGACTTTGGTAAATGGGGTACAGGAAGTTGGAAAGGATTTGAATGGGAAATGAGGAAAGAACGGCTTATAAAACGAAAAGTTAACATATTAATATGTAGAAACCATTTGCAGCCCACCATCAAATTATTAATGAAGAGGACAGAATTAAAATATCACGTAGTGATATGTTGGTGGTAGTTATGTGGTAGTGATTATTTGCTCGGCGTCCCCTGCTGCTGTATGTGTTTACGACCGGTCGATAGAATGCAATATTTCCAACACTTATGAATAATGCAAATGATCATAACAAAATTGTATATAGATCTATAATTGAATTAATATTATACAAAATTATAATTAAAAACAGGGAGAGAAACAGTAATTGGAATTATCTATTGTGTAAAAACAACTTAGAAATTCACCATTTAGTGCCTAAACTAAGTATAATCCACAATAAAATCAAGGCGGACTCAATTAGGTGAACAGTTAGGTGGGTAGGAAATGAACACCTTTGAGCACCATGGTGCACCTTTTGGGGTTCATTCCAGCCGCGTCCCGGCCTGAAAATATCTGAATTTTTTCTTCAGTTATTTTTGGACTAAATATATTGAAAAGGAATTCCCACCTATCCAAAATCCTTTCCACCCATTAATACCACTGTCCTACCTTAAAAATGTGGAATGCATTCCTCCTACCTAATTCCCAACTGTTGAAATATATTACTGCTTTATAGAAATATTATGCTTCAAGGAATAAGGATTCATTTTGGCTTTAATTCTAAATATTCCAAAATTCTGTTAAAAAGTCGCATAAGTAACCGTCGGCACCATTTTTCATAACAGTCAATTTTGTTACTCTCAAATATCATGAAACTTTGACAAGCTGTTATTCGAATTGTCATAAAATGATTGATCGATCTGTTAGTTCTCCATCAAATTGTCGATATCAACTTATTTTCAATCAAAAGTCTCAGTTCAAAAAGGTTTATATCCACAATACGATAAAGAGCTAAGAGATAGATAGATAAATGCCATGACAGTTTTCAAGCTTTTTCAATTAAAAGAGTCAAAAATGTCTGAAATTTTCGATTTTGTATTTTAAAAACTTTACGAAAATATTCTCTCGACCAAACGACTTATTTTAAGACATTTCGAATTTCGCCCGTCTCAAATTTAATCGATAAGGCACATGGTTTATTTCAACAGCTTAATTCCACTCATTTTGCAGACAATCACTTTTATATTGCGAATGATCTCTGTCAATAGTAAGTCTTAAGATGAACAACAATCCAGGCGTTTCTTATCCTCTCCATGAAATCGACTAAATTCATTCGGCGCTAGTAATGTCTCCCGTAAATTTGGCCTAAAAACTAGAAGAGCTACTTCATAAGTCTTTCATTATTAATGTTAACACGTAGTTGCAACCCCACCAGTCAAGATAAATTCATGATAATTTAACGGATTACAAAATACTCACCAGGAGTCAGAGATAGTGCACACGTGATTTTGGGTTTGGTGAATAAATTTGAGTTTTATTTCCCTACCCAAGGCCACCGAGATTACGCCAGGTTGATAAATGCAATACGTGATTTTCTCGTAGAGTGTAAGATACATAAAACAACTGCTGTACAATTTTTCAATTGCGACAGGTTTTACTGGCCACAAAGGTTGCCTTGGATGTTTAAAACACCTATTTACTCGCGTGAAAATGGATTACACGAAGCTTACACCATTGCCAGGTGAGAATTTAGAGAGGGATTAGGGACTTTGTGTGTAGAGGCATAAGTGAATACATCAAACAGTATGAAACTGGAAGAAGAATTACGGGGTTAGACACACCGATCGATCGAGCCATTGCCTTTCCGCGCTGATTAAATTACGGGCCACTGCCGACGGTGATTTTCCCGAGTGAACTAATATATAATAGCGGAAAAAACCAAGACTATGGCAAGGGGCTCACGAAATGATGAATGAGAAAATAGTAAGGAAAGCAATCAAATTCATTATTTTTTAGGAGAATGTTGGAATTAAATAAAGAACATTTTCACTGCAATTTCAAGAGCATTTGGAGGGCTTGTGGATCAACATCAAAAGACCAGCTTTAAAACGTCTGCTCGCTTGACAAATTGAAGATGCTCCTGATGCGCTCACTCGTATATGTATAAACCTTCAGTGTCGTCAAAGGATAGGTCAAATTAAATCGAAGGGGAAGAGTATTTTGGGGAATTTAATGACTCCGCCGAAGAAACATGAGTGGTTTCAGGATTCTGGTGCAGCGGCACAGATAATCTTGTACTTCTCATGGTGCTGAGTTAATGTTTGGGGTAATAAACAGGAAAACGATCGGGGTATTGGAGAATTTCGAGCACAGCCTGTGATGGCTTTACAACTCCCTCGTTAAGCAACGACAAGGATAATGAATGTTGGGAAGATAGAGGTCTGTGACGGGAGAACTGGAATACGGATTTATGAGGTTTATCACGACATTGATGGGAGGTACGTGCCGACTGCATACGATGACAAGAAAGGTAGGATGGAAGGAGATTGGAGATCCGTTTATCAATTTTAGAAGAGACGAGATGGAAAGTGCTTACAATGGTGAGATGAGGTATCCAAGAGCCTGCATAGTGCGGTTATAAATATCCTTTGTTATGCCAATATATTCCGGTAAATAATATTATGATAACAATAATCATAGAGTCTATGTATTAATGCTCTCTGGCATTGCAAGAAATAATCAGACGGCCTCACTGACCTCATTTACACTTAATTTTTTGGTTTCAACGCTGCAGCTCTTGAAGTATTTAAGCAGTATTTTTGAAAGTTGTGAAGCATTGGGTGTATTATTTTAGATAATTGTTGCATTGGTCGCCATGTCAGTTGTCATTGTAATAGCGCTATTAATGTATTGATTCCATTTTCTCACGAAATTTATCGACATAATTTTCAATTTTTTTTTCTGCTTTACGTTTCTTTCCTTCTAGTTGATAAAATTTGGTTACAAATTCAAAAAAGCAAAAGATCTCATTATATTCTATAATTTAAATAAATGGTTATATTGTTGATAAATGGAATTGTATTTTTGATTTCTACGGAACCCACAATATCGATTCAACAATATATGGTCCGATAATCTTATTATATAATACACTTTATAGTAATACTTTTATTGCGTAGTCCTTAATCTGCATTAATCGGTGTTAGAAGAATTTCCTGATTGGCGGCTTGGCTTGGATTGAGCATTGGAGGAAGGAAAAATATGAACGAAGAAATAACCTCAACGGAACATCTGAGAAGTTATAAAAACTGGGATATATTGTGTTTTATGAGTCTCGAAAGCCCCTACTTCGTGGTTCATTCTATTTTTTTTTATGTGAATGCTTTTGTAATTTTTTATTTTACCGTTTTTGGATAATAATTCAAAATGCCTGAAAAAGTTTTTTATAATTTTTAATGATGAAAAAATTACTGAGCAGTCCAATTTCATCTGCAACTGTCAGAGTTGCTTTTCTAGTTTAAATCATTGGTTGAAATATATAGGCAAGCGTATGCCGAGTCAGTGGGTGATCAAACAATACTCCCGCAGGCAAATATTAGCCAATTGCGGAAACAGATTGGGTAGAAAGGGGGACCCGTTGCCTGCCGCGGGGTCGTGTGTTTTCGCTCCATCAGGCAAAGAAACAGATCCCTTGGGGTACTTGGTAAATTGCATGTGTTGATCGATTTTATTGTTAATAAAAAAATTATCTTCTGGTACTGCATTTGAGTGACTATACGGGATACGTTCCAGGCGGCAAATTCAATATTGATGAAAAAAAATCTGGACTATTTGAATTCAGAACCCACCTTTATGTGCAGACTTTTTCAGGAGAAAAAAAATCGTTTGTGCAGGATATGAATATTTTTAAAAGCACCGTTGCATGCAATAGAAATGTCTAAATGAAATTCGGTTTTGCTCGGCAAATAAAGAGGACCTTCGAAAATTTTTACGGCGAAATTCAAAATGCAAAAAAAGCTCGTGTAAAATGAGTGAAGTTGTAAAGTTTTAGTCATCAAGGGATTCGTGATTGTGGAATTTAATTTAATATTATCGGTAATCACGTAATTATCATTGACTACGTCATAAGTTTCATAAAAGTCATCTCAATTTCTAGGAATGATTAAATTTCAGTGATAAAAACCTCAGGAAAGGTACCCTATTTTATAATTTTTATATTTTCCAAAATCTAAATTCCAATCTTAGAAGTTCGGAAAGTCTCAGGTTGCTACTATTAAAAGTTTTAATTTGAGACTGTTAATGTCTCAAATTGGAAAGTTCCTAGGTCTCAAGATGAGATTTTAAAAATTTATAACAATTCAAATTACCAACTTGATAGATGTTAAATCCATATTCAAAACTTGCAAGAATCTGAATCTAAGGTAATAAATCCGGACATATATATCTTTTTATATAATATACCAGGGTTATTTCAGTCAGTGGCCGCTATCGCTAATAATTTATGTTGCATTTCCGAAAATTACTGACATATGCCGAAAACTGCAGACTTTTCTTTCAAGTAGCCGATGCAATGAGGGATGTATAATTTTTCACACAGAAGTTAAATTTATGGTAAACACCGAAAAAACATTGGGAGAAATCCCAGCAGTTGCAACTAGAACTATGTGGAGAATCCAATTAGATCAAATTTATTCGACACTGGTTAATTATTCTCATGAAGAAATTCTGAAATTGCAGGCCTTCCATAAGCTTCTCATTTCTCCGTGGCTGTGGACGTTCATCAACGAAATCTAATTGTAAGCCTTCTTGGTAAGATTGATGCCGGGGTAAATAACTCATTAGAGGAGAGATGACTTATCAGCGAGCCGCTTAGATTAATCAATTGTAAATGCAATGTACATAATCATCAGAGTACTGGCACTAACACACGAGCATCCGTATCTATCGGCCACCGGCAGGCCTTCCCAGTGGGGATTCACTGTATCACAAGGGGATTCATGAAATTTGACAGGTGTACAAAGACATAGTATTCCTCCCCGGACACCCCTATCTATTATGATATCATTTACACTCTCGGATGGACTCTCCAAAAATTCATTAATCCGTTGATCAAATCAGTAGGATTGATTTTTCGGGTGAGTCTATCATCGATCACTGCCGCAATCTGTAACTGATGTTATATCGAATTTTCGGAATGAGCTTTCGACGACACCGTGACATTAACTATGGGGTCACAAGTGATATGTCGACGGTTAATTAATGGTTGGCTAATGAAAACAGAGTTTTGTTTGGCTGCCCTCGAGCTACTCCATATTTTATGCATATACTCAGCGACGTCTACTTGACGTTATTAAACATTCCTTATAATCACAATACTGATTCATTATAAGTACTCCACAACTAAAAATTTTCCAGTGAAATGTCAGGTAAACAATTTCCCCTTTTTTTCAAATTTGATGGTTGAAAATTCAGAATTTTGGGCAACAATCCATGAAAATTGGCAATTATAATTTTATTTGTACTTGAAATTCAATATAGAGTTCCGCACTAGTTTTTATATAAAATAATATCAAGTTGTATTTGAAAATAATTGACAACTACTAACAAAATTATATCAGTATCAAATTGTGAATCATGACCGTCGCATTAAGTCAAGTTGTAATGTTTTATTTTTCAGATTCCGTTTTTCTTTGTTATCGCATATTACGCCTTCTCAAATTTTTCAATTTATAGTTTGGGCAATTAGAAAATATTTACAAGTTGACACTGACTCATTCAGTTCTTATGTTTTTTCACAACAGTTTACTGTATCATTATCACTAAATTAGTATTTGCCGCATGCGTCCCGTCATGATTTTTGAATCCGATACTGTTGCGATTTCACGTAGGGCTGTTAAAAATTAATAGTGTGTCTTGACACTGAATTCACGCCAAACCGCGAGAAAAAACAATTCCAGACTATTTTTCGGTTTGAATAGAAGTATATTGATGGCGGAGTGAAATAGTGAGCGAAGTGGATTGACGCTGCCATAGGGTTAAAATGAACATGGTTACCACCACACCTTGGAATGAAAAATAAACATTAACTTCGTATCCGAACTTTACTCAGTTGGACAGAGTTGGTTTTCAAAATTTTTTTCACCGCCTAATGAATCTTTTATTTAATGAGCACGAAAGAAAGAAAACTCTGGTTTATAATTAAAGAAGATTGGAATCGAAATTTGGGCTTGCGGGAAGCCAGACAGGTAATAAATTCGCAACGCAAAAACTGCAATAGACTCATTACTACCGTATATGAAAAAATCAAACCATTAAAAAAATACTTACACACTGCAATGATAAATGAAGCACAGCCACCCCCCAGGATGTTCAAGAAAAACGTACAGTCTCTCCTGAAATGTCTTCCCTTTCTTGTGATGAAACACATATTTAGCTTTGAATGCCTGATCGATGGGCAAATAGATGGGATAATAGGGATCTGGTACACCAGTCTGCACAGGAATTGCCGGCTCCTCTTCAACCTCATCATCATTCACATCATCACTAATAATGTCAGTCTGGCTTTTCTTTCTCCGATGTTTTCTCTTCATCGGTGTTGGAACTCTCTTGTGATGCGCCTCGCCGAATCTTGGCGAACGAAAACGTCGTAGAAATGTGAATTTAGTCGGCGTTTCGGTAGCTGCACCGTTATCAGTGTCCTCGGTCTCACTACCCGGTGTTTTCAACGCGAAATCCTCAGATTCACCACCAACGAGCTCGTCCTCACTCCCCTGGAGTGCAGCATATGCTGCTGCAGCACTGTAACGCTTTTCCGATAGCCTCGAGCATTGCTCCTTACCCCTTGGAAGACTTTCGTTGTTGTACGCGTGACCTAAATATCCAATTAACTATCGTAAATTGCATCTTTCCCTCGTTCTTTTCACCCCTCAACAATAATTCCTCGTGTAATTACATTCGTTACGATAGATCATGATTTAATGCCATCATTGGTAATCTAGGAAAAAAAACAACCCCGGTTGTATGGATTGTAGCACGTATGCGTGATATTTTTTCAGGTAGTTTGCCCCGTTTGTTTTTTTCTCATAATTTTTTATATGAATAGCTTATAAACTACTTTTTAAAGCGATGACGCATCAGTAACTATGAATGTTCCGTCGAAGTTTTGAACAGTGTTCCGTACAAATCAGGATTTAATCTAGATAAATCATGAAATTACGAAGAAAATCTCAGAATTTGAGGTAGAAATTTCTCCAGAAGTATTGAGAAATGGAATTATGCGTTCGTTCGTGCTTTTTATTGAAGGCCGTCCTCATGAAGATATGGATTTAGAGATTTTTTAGTTAACGCACGGGAAAAACGAACATTACTGAGTTGGTAATTCTCAAATCAGTAATATTTTTCTACGTGCAGTATCATTCACATCCTACCTTAACAAATATTGCTTATAGGACCTCAAAAATTCTTCTTGTGAGGAAATAATAGATAGTATAGTATATATTTCTTTGTTCTCCTAAACTACAGCCCTTTTCCTCACCGCAGCCGGCGTCAGTGGTTTTAAGGAATTTTGCTTTCAATACATCTGTGATGGAATAATACGTTAAGGATGTTGGGCATTACACAAAAAAGTGCTGAAACTCTACAAAACCGTTTTTCATATTCACTCTAAAAAAACTCGTTAAAAGTTTGATTTGAGTTTGATTTGAGTTAGAAATTACCATTGGTTTTTAAGAAAAAAAAACGGTAAAAGAATCTGGATTAATAAGAAAAAATGGAATTAATTTTCGAACCCATCAGAAGCATTTCGATATGGAAACACATTATTTCATCAATCTCAGGTAAACTAAAATTGAATGGAATATCCATTATCTTTGAGGAGACTACACAATAAACGTAACGCAGATTTAAAGAAGTGCTTGCAACTGTCAAAATAATCAATAAAATAATTGAATAATTATTGTTGGGAGTTGCAAACGGCGTGTTGCGCTTTCGTTTTCCGTTATATTACATGGTCAATCAATTGATTTTATGTCACTCGGCTCGAAAACAATTGTGGCTCTAACTTCACTTTGTTCGGAGAAATCACGATTTGTGGGCCTACCAACATGAAATTACGTTCGTTCCCAGGTAGGAAAAATCAATTGGGCCGAGCTTGGTCCAAGCTCGGCAGCCGGGCTGCCGGGGTTCGGGGCCCGTTGCTACGCCAAGACCGCGCCAGACCTGGTGGAACCCTGGAATGATAACATGGGGCCAGGTCTGGCGCCGAATTATGGCCAAGCCTCGTTCCCCGAACTTCGGCCACACCTGGGTTTGCCATTTGACCCATCATCCCGGATCAAAAAAAAAGTCTGTGTTTTAATTATGATTGATTAATTAATCGAGCGGCATAAAAAAAGATACTGATTGACGTTACTCTGAGACGTATACATGACAGAATAATTGAATAAAAATACATAAATAAATTATGGACAGTACCGGATGCTTGGCCGAACTGTGGCAGCCAAGTTACATACTTTTATTTGTCAATAATAAAAAAAAAACAAAATTAATGTTTTCGCCATTAATTTTTTTGATTTGATTATTCTCTAATCACTAACCCTCAACGCCGTCATGCCTGAAAAAC
>JAPYZN010003165.1:0-10065 GCA_030522865.1 Psyttalia lounsburyi | reverse complement strand
TCTGGTCAACACGTGTATTTAAGGTAAAAACCCAATAATAATAAACTCATCGAGGAGAGAATATTTCTGGGACCCATCCTTAATTACAAGGGATTAAAATGGGTCTTAGTGCAGTAAAGTAATAAAATATTCTTCATAGAATGGAAATATAAAAACTAGTAGAGAAGAGTGAATGTTTGTACTCGGGGAATCCCCAAAAACCAACACGATCACTATTTTTCGACATACACGGATACATATAGACCCCATCTAAAAACTGCAGATTCGGACTTTTTAGGTTTTTTGTTTAGGTCATATTTCGTTACTCTGACACAAAAAGACAAAAGTTTAAATTTGAAGGATTGCGAAACTTCCGCTCGGTGGGAAAAAGCAAAAAAATGGCACGTCTAACACAAAATTATTTCTTCTTGCAGCAGGACAGATCAGTGACACCGCCAGGAGGTTCCCACCGTCCCCCTAGCGCCGATCCAGCGTCGGCAGCCGGTCTCGAGCCCCCTTGGGGTGCATGGACCCTTCCACCAGCTCGAGCCCCACCCCCTCCTTCTACCGAAGATCCACCAAAATGCAATCCCGTCCGTGAATATCGCTGTACCTACTGTGGAAAACAATTTGGCATGTCTTGGAACCTGAAAACTCACTTGCGAGTACACACCGGCGAGAAACCATTTGCCTGTCGACTCTGTGTCGCCATGTTTAAGCAAAAAGCCCACCTATTAAAACACTTGTGCTCAGTTCACAGAGGGGTTATAGCAGCCCCTGACAATACATTCACTTGCTGCTTTTGTTCACTCAGTTTCGATAGTCTGCAGGAGCTTATCAGGCATTTGTCAGGGCCGCACAACAATCTTTTACTCAGTAAAAATCTGCATGACTAACGACGGTAATCAAGGTCAACTCGGTTGAATCCAAAAGTTTATACCCCAGTTAATTTAAAAGATCTTTAGATTTTTCAATATTTTTCATTGTATGTTTGTAGTGAAACAATGAAGTTCTGCTGCAAATTTTATGATGAAGAAAGCCGGGATTGACCTTGCTCGTTGATAATAACGAGTTGAATACTCGATAATAAATTGTATAAAAGATTGAATATTGTTTGAAACAACTAAAAAATGAAGAAACAATCGCAACTCATTATTAATGAGATCGTTTGTTTAATTGATTCCTCCAGCTAGTGAAATGAAGCGTAGTTTGCACGATTAGGATAACACCTAGATTAAAGTATTTTGAATAATAAGTAAATCAAAATCTCCGAGAAAAGACAGAGAGTGAAAAACCAACAAATCATCACCTCTTTATTTTGTTCCCTACGCCATATTGGCTGTTCTGTAACCACCAAGTAGTGGTTATTCTCCAAATAAATGACAATATGAATTTTCCCTTGATGTCTTGATCGTGGTTCTCCTGTAAATAATGTTACGTAATTGTAGACAAATGAAAAAAATGGACATTATTATTTATTTAACACTTTGTAAAGGGACCAACCGACTTTCCACCGATTTTATTTTTTTTTTGTCTTGAGTAGTTTTTAGTTGTTCTTTCTGCCCTGTCATTCACCGATAATCAATTGAGACACTAGTGAGCTTCTTTATTTTAATTGAATTTGCATCAGTAACGAAGGAAAACAAAAATTCTTGGTTCAAGAATATTTTTTTTAATCGTGATTTAATAACCACCGAATTATTTATGTCCATTCTTGAAAGATTGTCTTACCTTTGGCTCATTAAATTCTTCTGTATTCGTGAGAGAGGGACAATACGCCTTTAGTGCCTTGTCCGATTGGGTACAAAATTTTGGTCGATTGGGGGAGGGGGGGCAGTGATTTAATGTGTTCATAGGCTATAAGTGTGTACGAAAGTATATGCCCGCTTAGAAAAAACAATTCTAGATAATAATAATAAATAGATGACTAAATAAATAAACAAGTAAACCATTACAAAAAAATGTAGGCAGGTTATTTTACAAAATGTTAATTAATATGTTGAATCTAAGGCCCAATTTCACCCGTTGTTAGCCAATTAAGATTGAGACAGTTTTTAGCATTGACGCAGGACGTCAGAATAATTTTTTTCTCTCTCATAGATAAGCCTCGAGGTGCCTTTGAGGACTCGGTCTAGCAGTAACCATTACCCTTTCTTTTTTAATTATTATATGTCTGGCAGACCTCCTCTTCAATCGATAATAGGTTGGATTTGGTGAATTCTATATTTTGTAAAAATTGAGACAGAAATCATTTTTAGATGAAAGAATTTTTAATTATAAATTTTTAATGAATTTTCAAACTGAAGAATGGAGAAAAATT
This sequence comes from Psyttalia lounsburyi, assembly GCA_030522865.1. Classification (NCBI taxonomy): domain Eukaryota; kingdom Metazoa; phylum Arthropoda; class Insecta; order Hymenoptera; family Braconidae; genus Psyttalia; species Psyttalia lounsburyi. Next base: position 7,766 of record JAPYZN010003165.1, on the reverse strand, counting down.
TTGAAAAATTTATATGAGTATTGAACGGGAGGTGAAGAAAACTAAAAGTGGATTTTTCATGAGGAAAAAGAAGAACTTGGAGATGAATGAATAAAACTCATCGTGCCGCGAAATACCCCAGCTGAATGCATAATCAATAGGCGCACACTATAAATATTATTTCTAATGAATTTTTCTTTCCCCCCCGAAGCAGTACACCAAAGATATGTTCGTAGGGCCGTTCGAATGAAATAATTAATTAAGTTATTATTATAATTCTCTTCTTTGTAAATGCATACCGAGAAGCAAAGAAAAACAATTTAAGAAAAAAAAACAATGACGAATCGTGAAATAATTAAGAGATAAATTTTAGTAATGAAACAACAAAGCACCGAGACCTGAAAAAAATAGAATCAATTTGAATACGACAAATGCCTACGACAGATCGCTGTACACGCATATTATGAGAAAAATTACATAATAAAAAATGAGAAAAATGAAATGATAACTTACTGAAATAAAACCCCCTCTCCCCTGAAAGAAATTGAATATCAAGAAAAATTTTCCTGGTAAAAATCAAACCAGCACAGCAATCCAAGTGATGTGATAGTAAATGATAAACGAAAGTACAGGATAAAATAATGTAACAAAATGAACAATACCAATAAAATTCAGTGGTGAATTTTCAACAGAACTGAAGTCGATTTGCAAGTGCAATAGGTTGCATTAGGCATGTTTTACCGCCAAACAATTAAATCCGTCTTATACTAATTAATGAACTAACTGTTCACGAGCGACTTATTAATCATTAATGAATTACAAGAAACTCAAACTTTTCCGTTATATTCATCATCAATATAAATTTGTCACCTATTAAATGGTACAAGTAAATAGAAAACAACAAAATTGTTGCAATTCGGGTTGTTCTTCCTGCTGAGAATATAGGTAAAACGTTAAAAAGGGATCTTAAGATGCTTACGAATTAAAAAAAAATGTCTCCGCCTGCATTGTTGCTGTTCACTAGAGGTGAACAACGCAAGAAAAACATACGAAACATCGACATAAATGAATTGAAGAAAAAAGGCTGCTGAAGGGAAGGAACTCCTAGAATACTGATTAGCAACACTTCACCCATATCATTAATTCTCAGCCGTAAATTCCTCTAATTTCCAGTAATCACCAACACATTTTGCATATCTTGCAAATTGTAATAATCTAGCATCTTCAACACGATTCCATCCCCTATAATTTAAATTATTACATGACTTCATTAAAATCTTTCTAGAATAATTATTACCCCTTATAAACAACCTACTGAGATCCGCGATGGGCTTATTCTCGCTTCATAAATTTAACCGTAAAAATTATTTACTTTCCTACAGAGTGACGAAAAAACAAAACTAACTCTTTTAATGGATAAAAATGCCATGGAGAAGCCCCGTTATGGCTCCACTCCAGTATACAAAGCATTCGACAAGTACATAAGACCCTTCCCTATGCTAGAAACGATTCTCTTCGATAAATAATTGATGTCTCCACCATTTTCCACATGGTAATTTCCTATGCAACTCAATGGTAAACCACCTGACCAACCTTCAAGTTGATTTGCTTTTACAAATGCTTCCTCCTCTCCCTCTATTTCCAGAACTCCTGCAAACACTGGTCGCATCACTAACGAGAAGAGAAAATAGTTACAATGAATCAGAACGAAAATAAACTACTTGATTCTTTGAAAAATTATTCCATAGAATTTATTACAGCGACTCAAAATAATGAATCCAGAATAATGATTTTGTCCGCAGAAATTCGCAATAACAGGATGAATATTGAAAGAAGGTAGCAACTACTGTAGCCCATTATTTTACCCACACTCATAAACACAAAACCTGATGGTAGCGTGGGGGCTTTGACCACCACTGCTATCTGCCCGCAGGAGTTCAATATACCCACGCTGTTGCAGGACGAGATTTGTTATTTTTACTTATTGCCTTCCCTTTTTGCAATTTTCAGCTTGGAAAATATGAGAAAAAAAATTTTTAAAAAAAGTAAAAAGTTTACTTTCCTTTGCCATTACCAGCGCTACGTAAATGAACAATCTTGAAGTACCATTTGGATATTTTTGTTGTAACCTTGAGGATTCTCGGTAAAATTATTCTGTAATACCTGATCGTAATCGCGATTCTCCAAAAATAATCATCATTTTTCCCATCCCGTTAATCCGATCACGTTGATTATTCAAAAGCGATGACCTTGACGTTATGCTAATTGAGTACTCAAACTGGAAGAAGATGAAGAGAGTGGATGAAAATAAAAAAATATGGCAAGGGTCGTTGCACTGTACTCAATCAGCCGCGTAGCATAAAGATGATGAGTCGATAATGATTCAAAAACACTTGAGACGCAAGACAAACATGATGCAGCCCTGCTCCAACCAATAATCCATCGTCTCGAGATGCAGCGGTTTTAGCGAGGTCTCTCAGATGCTACACGCTGTCGCTTATGCCAGAGACCGGTACCGTAATGTATTGAAGAAGCATACACGGGGCCCCATGTGTGCCTACCCAATCCGTCCTGGTGAGCAGAGAGGGGCAGGAGGTGCGGTTGCGAATCGTGAGGGGAGGAAGACGAAGAATTGCGCGGTCAACGCACCTCGAGCCTCGGTTAATGTATAAAAGCCAGGGAGAAACACGAACCTTACGACAGAATCACGAGAAATGTTGAAGCAGGCCCTACTCGTTCTTTCTGCCCTAGCATTGGTTGGGGCACAGGTACCCAGCTTGGGATGGTGTCCCGAGTATGTACCTATGGCTAACTTCGATATTGGAAAGGTAAGCTGTCAACTGTCATTTTTTCCTCGATTTAGAATGCGAACAATCATAATTTTACTTCTAATATAAACGATCACATCCTTCTATTTGCAGTTCTTAGGCGTGTGGTACGAGGCGGAAAGGTACTTCCAGCTGTCCGAGGTGGTATCCCGTTGCGTGATGGCTAATTATACGCGGGGAAACGATGGTAAATTGCGTGTCAGCAACGAAGTCACCAACAGATTGTGAGTAATTGATTCTCATTACTCCATCAGCATGTTGAAACCGTAATTACTAAGTGCATGTATGATTATTATGTAGTACGGGGATTAAACGTGTCTTGGAGGGTGAGATCAAGCCGGCAGCATCGAAGGCTGAAGAAGGCAAGCTTCATGTCAGATACACGACTGTTCCATTAACACCAGAAACTTCTTACGCTGTTTTGGAAACTGATTATAAGAATTATGCGGTGTTGTGGAGTTGCTCAGGAATCGGGCCCGTTCATGCACAGAACGCTTGGTTGATGACTAGGCAGCGTCGTCCCCCTGGAGAAGTCCTACAGCAGGTAAACTATGGTCCTTAATACAAAATTTTAATTGAAAATAATTGGCTGATGATGAATTTATCTGAAATTATTTCATTCATTTCTGCAGGCCTATGGAGTCCTGGACAAGTACAAGATCTCCAAGACATTTTTCGTGAAAACTGACCAAAATGACTGCGCCTACCTGGACTCAGCCCCTCCACCCGAAATCCCAGCGGAAGGGGAAAACCAAGCAGATCATGTGGAAGAGTCTCATGAGGGGGAGAATCTCCGTTCTGCTATCATTCCAGACGCTCCAGAAATCATTTTCCAGACAAGAAAAGCTGAGCTTGCTGAAACAGCGAAGGAATCGAAACACGAAGAGATGAAAGCCGAGCCAGCGAAAGCTGAATTATTGAAGGTCAAACCAGTCAAGGAAGAGCCCGTATTCACTGAAGTCATCAAAGAGAAGGAGAAAAAGCCTGAGACGATCCCAGAGGTAATCTTGAAGGCCGCTGAAATTAGCAAAGAATTACCTCCAGCCAAAAAAAATGCTGAGCCGATCAAAGAAGGCCAAAAGATCGAATCTGTTTTGAATGAGTCTGACAAGCTCCCGGTGTCAGGTGAGAAACCAATTGAACTCCCCAAAGAGGAACGGAAGAAGACATCTGAGGCAAAGTCGTAGATTTATGGTCGCCCAAACAATCTTTTATTTAACAATAAATGTCAATGCTCGATGATTTAGGCTTGCTGCGGTTGACAAAAATACGAAGACCCAGCCAGTCTCGCCTAAAATCTTCCAAAATTAATTATAATCTCAGTAGATTTTAAGCGTAGCTGTGGTAGACTGAATGAAAAACGTAAAGCGACGAATGAAAGAAGAAAAAAAAATATATAAAAAAATTACTGTACAAAAAGTGATCACAAGCAAATTGTGAATAAATTGTTACATAAAAATGTTTTTTACTTCAATCAGAGCTTTTTATTACTCTTAACACCTCAGGTGGTCCTCTATACTTGTTATTGCCCGTTTTATTATTGGACTCGAATGATTGGATCACCACCGACCAGTTGGTATGCTACATCTGGATTCCTTCTTTTTGTTCCGCACAAAAACCGGTTACTAATTGACCAACTCGAGGAAATATTCATGGACATCTATAAGAATGATGACTCGTGGTTATCTGGTTGATGGGCGAGGTATTCAAAAGTAAAAATCGGGGGAAAATTAGTGATGGAACGGATGGGAGATGATGGGAGAGGGCATTTGAGAAATTTACCACACGTCCAATTTTCTTTTATTGTTATGGTTAGTTGAATAATTGCCAATGATTGACTGACTCGATGGGCCGAAAGGCTGCCATTGGCTGTGAATGAATTCGCCGGTGATCTTCTGGGGTTCCTTGAACCTTTTTAATTTACCGTTACTGACCTACTAACTGACACAACTTCTTCACTAGTGAGTGTCGCTTCCAAGGCCAGTGGACGATGTGCAGTGGGTGAGAAACGTTTGTCAGTGTCTGGTTTGAAGTCTCAGTGATTTCCATTGTTAGTGATATTTCCTGTGTACGTGAGGGTCAAGGTCAGAGAAGGTGAGAAACATCCGGCGAGTGCAGGCTACTGACGTGATTTGGGTTTCTCATCGAAGTACATAGAGAAAAAAATCTTTCAACAATTGTCCCTGAATGGCAGTAACCATATTCAATAGTTTCATTGGTGTTGAGAAAAATTTGTTCAAAGTTCTAGTAACAAATATTTATCTCAATTGAAGATATCTCAAAGAAATTGTAATGTTGAAAATTATTGAAAGGTCAACCCAACTAAAAAAGATCGATTATTAAAAAAATTCAATACAAATTTCCAATCCATCTGTATTTTCGTGTCTTATTTCTCAATTTGCAAGAGAAAAAATGGTTGAATCGATAGAATACGTAATTTTTGCTTCCGAATGGAAGCATTGGATTCAGGGTACCTAAGTAATGTAGTGTAAAAAGTACGAATATGCGTTTTTCCGGGGGTCTTCGCATATATGCATGTGAAATGTAAAAAAAAATATATTTGCTATTTTTTCCATAGAAGCTGTGTGTAAATAAATAGCCGTATATCAATTTATAATTTTTTGCAAGGATAATCGAGGACAATCGAGACTCAGTGGACAGGAGGGTCAGACGATTTTTTTTATTCAAAATGTGAAAACTATTTTAAAACGATAAAGAAATTGATCGCAAGTGGTCTTCCATATAATAGAAATTCTCTTGTAATCGACTCCGTATGTGGTCACTAAATTTCACTGGTCCGAGTCTATCGACTGTAATTCAAATTAAAATCCAATCGAATGCAAATCGATAAACTTAGCAACTCGATTCTTCAATCGACAGTCGATCGAATCCCACGGAATCCAAACGGAGGATCCGTCAGGGTGGTATGATTTAACGTTCCATTATCCATAAAATTTTTCTACATCATTGCAATCACATCGCTCATTATTAAAATTCAGCACATTGATTGTGTTCAACTGAACCATTGATAGCCATATGAATGGAATCAGGACTTAAATATTCGTTTCAACGCTTTTTCCAATAAAGTAGGAAGATGGTGAAAATAGCACTACTACTTATCAAGATATCTAGCCCCAATATACTCTTTTTCTACAGAAATGGGGGCCATGAAGAAGAAACAAAAAAAAGCTTAAACCAGTAGTAGAACGAGATTTCCAAAATAAATAAATCCATTCGGAGGCATATTGCTAATTAATTAGCAAAAAAAGCTATACGCATTCACAGAAAATGGAACTATATATATGCACTCGTTTAAATGTTGTTTTTGTTTATATTTTTAGAAATGTCATTCGGAATTATGAGGTGGATTATAGTCCTGCTCTGCTCCTTAGGCAGCTCCTGGGCGTTATTACCCACATTTGGAATTTGTCCAGAAGTAGAAACCATCGAACGTCTCAATATGACTACGGTGAGTTGTATAATTTTCTAGTTCTGTTGCTGCAATCCCTATTCATTTACACAGTTCAAGTTCAATGGCATTGGGTGCACTTATACATGTGTCATTTGAATTACAAATTGAATTATGCGCAAATAACACTTACTGGTATTTGGAGTTGTCTTTTATGGATGGTTTTTTTTCCTGCAGTTCACGGGGAAGTGGTATGAAGCAGAGAGGTACTTTTCGATCGTTGAGTTTGGGGCCAAGTGCGGGACTTTTAACTACTCCACTGGAGAAAATGGTGCTTTGAGAATCATTAGTTCTCAAACATCAGTTTTGTAAGTTTCATATTTCATGAATATTTGTCACGAGTTAGATTTTATTACTGGAATGTCTACTCAATCACCATGAAGAGAATAATAATTACAAGGATGAAATCAAGTTTTACATGGCCAGTTCTGGATGTTACGACTTTAGTGAATATTATAAATTGGTGAATTATTTCTCTATCAGTTTTCCGTGTTTTTTTAAATATTAACAAAATACAAACGTTAGATTACAATGATTTTGGGAAATGAGATAAATTATTATCATTTTCAATAAGTCGATTTGTGAACTCGGAGAAAAGAATTATTAATAAACATGAATAATCTTAAGGTTGACCGGGTACAATATTCCGGAATACATATGGGCATACGTAAAGATGAATATTCTGATGCAAATATTATAAACTAATATTCCTCGATTTCAGCGATTTTCGGCTGGCTGAACACATTTTCAGCGATCTTTCATAAACTATTGATCCTGTCGCCCAGGGGTTTGTTTCATTCAAAGGTTGAGCTCATTTCCCATCGATGTAGTGTCTTGGCAAGTTTCCAAAATAATTTTTCTAATTCATTTTTGGTAATTTTCCGCTTTTCCGAAAAACTATAAAAACGGTTCGACAAGTAAATTTAGAAACTTACCAATACCCTATATCGATAGGAAATGAGCTCAGCTTTCGAATGGCCGCAACCCCAGAGCAATCAATAGTTTTTGAGATCTCGTCAAAAAAGTGTCAATTTCGGTAAAAATCGGCAAAATGAAACGGGGCTGGCCAGCTGGCCGACCGGAGCTGCCCAAATCCTGTTTTTTTTGGAGGAAGATGAACCCGAGTAGACCTTTCTGGGCGTTTCTGGCGGTTTTTGACCCTTTTTTTTTGTTTTTAACTTCCCGATAGGAAGTTATTGGTTTCACCCCGAAAATGCAAATCGCTAACTTTGTGAAATGTCGACGTTTCATGACCAGGACAACCCGCCCCCGATGTTTTTTATCGAGTTGTACGTGTGTGTGTGTGTGTGTGTGTGTGTGTGTGTGTGTATGTATGTGTGATCACTTTTTTTTGTTCACGTTCCCGGACGAACGGATGGTGCGATCGAAACAATTTTCGTCGCGATCGATAGATCTCATCAAGGACAAGATCTGATTAGTTTGGGAGTGAAATCCCCCCACCCCTTCTTAAGATTTTTGAAGAAAAAACG
>JAPYZN010003164.1:0-10065 GCA_030522865.1 Psyttalia lounsburyi | reverse complement strand
TCCCAGTCTTGAGCAGCCATGCTGTTCCAACCTTAAACCAAGGCTTGATTATATATTGACGACCCATGCTTGAATCAATATACGATTCAACAATGGAAAGAAGCTTGATTCAATGTTGGGTTATCCAGCCTTGATGTCATATCTTGTTCCAACCTTGTTCCCATCGTCAGGGTGGACTTCTCCTACCCGGGAGGGCTAGATAGGGCAGATTAGCCAAAAATACGAGGGCAGAAAACACCGTAATAATAATTATTTTAAATCGTCCAGCACTCCTGAAAATTAATCAATCAGAAGCATTGAAAAAACATCGAATTTACGGTTCGATACGCAAAAAGATTGAATGCATTCTCCGGAATAGGTTACACATACATTTTGAAATGAAAAAAGTATACTCATGTAAAAAAAATCCATTGAAATGCATTTGTATCCTTCACAGTGATTTCACTCGGAATATTGAACGATGCTATTCGCAAGCGGTTCCGCAAGAGGGTATGCCACGTGACTATACGTGTGTGATATCAATTTCCGTAGAGGCTGGAGGCGGGTTTACTGGGTTACCCACTGCGCGAAACTAGAATGCACACAGAAATTCAAGGGATGGCAGAGGTTCCGGCATTTCTACTAATTAAAAACTGAAAAATTGCAAAACCGATTTAGAACGTTTGACCGAGTGCAGTGTATCCGTTAAATGTTTTGTTATTATCTGCAGGAAATCCGGTTCGACCTTTGTATTGCTTCAAAAATTGCCTCATTCATTCCAGACAAATTATATTAAAAAAAAATTCACATGTTAACGGTTAATTTTATTGATGATTTTATTACTAAATTAACGATTTTTTGGCTTCTTTGCGTTAGATTTAGGAAACAACAGTTTCGACATGACAATTATATAAATTTTATAATTTACAAATTTTGTACGATCCCAAATATGATTCTCCACTGGACTAAAAATGCTATTATATTATGACTACAAATTCGTTCTCCAAAGTATGATTTAATTTCTAACCTGTCTCACCCGTCATCACGAGCTCAGATCCAAATGGCCCAGAGGATTCCCCCAATTTTCCCTAATTGTGAAAACACATTTTTCACAATTCACCGGGCAAAATGTATCCGTTAAATGTGTTGCCACGCTCTAAAGCTCGAACTCAAATCTTTCACTCATGGGTGGACTTGCAACACGAGTGACTTTCCCCACTACCCATGTATATTCGAGTGAGCTTTATATCCTGCTGGGAGGCACGAGATGTTTCTGTCGGTTTATGGAGAGAGGGAGAGAGGAGTGCGACTACCATACGGCACAGAGAAACTGAATTGATAAAGCCCGAGAGAGTATACCAGTGAGTTGTTTGCGTATGCCACATATCGGTCCCAAAAGAGGGACAAACATCGGAAATGAAATTCCGGACTGACAGTGAGAAACACTACGAGTTTCGCTTATTTTGTTTGTGTATTCAAAGGTAAACTGAAGTTGAACGCCACTGATTGGTCGTTGGGTTTGCCAGTGAAATCCCAAGATCATGAGTCAGTAAAAAATCTATCAACATTGACAACAACTGTCGGAGTTTGTTTCTCATAAAGTCCTCATCAAATTAAACAACTCCACCAAACTTCGTAATCCCATGATTATTTAATGGTTAATTCTCCAAAGACTGGGATTAGTTATGACAACTATCAAGAGCTCAAAAAATCTACTCAACAACAAGAACTCATGCATTATAAATCCCAAATGGGAGGGACATCTAGTGAGCCCCGAAATTGAGTCTCTGATAAGAGCAACCCAACAGGACAGATAACATTTCTCGAAATTATTTCCCCATGAACTCCTCATTAAAATCAAACATCTACATCAAACATCGCACTCCCGTGATAATCTAATCGTTAATTCACCAGAGACCCGGATCACTGAATGGGCGATAGAATTTCCAAAACTATCGATTCCTCCTCACCCCTTCCGCTGATCTAACTCTGTTAATCCGTATAGATATGCGCTGGGTGCATCCCGGAATGACCTAATTATGGACGAAGCTGCAGCGTTCAATCAGAGTCCTCAGCGACCACTGCGAATAGATGCGCATTAGCCATCTACCCTTTCCTCAGAGGCAACACCAGTATCATCAACCAGTGAACGTCGACAATCCGTCCAACTCCCATCCATTGCCCACCCCTCATTCTACCGCTGGTGCTCACTTCTCATTCGCCTCCATCCCTACTAACCAACCGGATCCTTTCTCGATAAAGCAACGTCATTCAGTAGGACCCAAGCCTGTAATCTCAATACGTGATTGGCATATCGACACCTGCCACCGTTGCCTAAGAGTAGACTCTGTCAACTGTGAACTTGGGGAACTTCATTGGACGCAACAGCATGGAATAGGGCGGAATGGCACAACTTTTGGACCTTGCCAAAATTTGAGGTCTTAAACGAAATGCTTCGAGCGATTGGGCGAGTTTTCGAGACATTATGAACATTAAAGATTAGTCTGACCTACTTCACTGAGTAACAGTCACTTGATCACTCCTTGGACCTCTTCGGGTAATTGGTGTTGCTCCACCAGTAGATGGAAACATCATTAGTCCAATGGTGGCAGGCAGCGGGTGTGAGGATGGGTTCCTTTGGATTGCGTGCCAGATTGCGAAATAGATAATCGATCGTTTCATCGACAACGAGTGGAATTCGATAATTGTTTCCTCTACTTGTCCCTTATTGCTTCTGTAATGAAGTGGACTGGCACACAATTTTTATGTGGGACGCATTAAATATGAGGTTTCTAATTAGTGAAGTTTTCCTTTTTCAAACTGAATTATTTCCTTTAGCTCGCTGGCAAGGAGTCACACTCTAATTCCGTTATCGGTTTTCGCAGCTCATCAAAAACTTTTGTATGATTCATCCTTCAAGTTCTGGATTGTTAAACTCGAACAAGTATGCAAGTATGATTCGGAATTGCTTTTCAATGTTGATTTTTGGGAGGTTTAGTTGAAAAGCAAACGGGAGATCTACGTGGAACATCCGAAATTATTGTTTCAATGATTACAATTCTCCTTTCATTTGGAATATCTGAAGTTGTTCCTAGTCTGGTTGCCAGAAAGACAGCCTTTTCATTGTTCCGACTTCTTATTGGCCTTCAATGTATTTATGATGAGTTCTAGTTCTTTCGTCGGGAGCTCAAAATTAACCATCCAATTTCGGAATGTGGATAACACAATGCTTTTTTAGATGTATCTAAAGAATGGAAAGTCTTAATTTGAAGATTTCAAATTCAATAAAGTTTAACTGAGAATGCGTTTAATGCCTTTAGAGGTTGACATGGTCTTCAGACGTGTACAATCACCCTTTCTCAGTACTTCCCGTTCCCCTTGCCCTCGGGCCACCGATCAATTTCAACCGTATAGGCTCACTGAGTGTAATCAGGCGTGAATGGAGGTAATCGACAAAGCCCGCCTCTGGCACTGCATTTGGGTCATCTCCTTGTAGTTCTTGTCTCCAACCATGTCCCAATTGGCATGTTCTTGGCCGTGTCAACGTCGTTTCGTATCAGTGACAAACAGGTGTCCAGAAATGAAGCAATGCCATCGGGGTTGATGAATCGTGTGATTGGTGGATTGTTTGACTGTGCTTTCGGTAATGGGTTAGGGGGATATTGAGGAATCCTCAATTTTTTATGATGAATGAATCATCGGAATTTGCCAATTTGGAATTGTATTGACTTTTCATCGAAACTTGAAATATCAAGATTTTCTTCTGCCTACAGCAAATTGAATGTCACTCCCTTAGAAATCACTACTAAATTGTTCATGAAATTTCCATTTTCGGCGAACATTGAAGACTGTTATTGACAGTTCATTTCTGGGAGATGCGATATAATTTCGATTTTAAGCCCCATATGACAACATTAAATCCACACAATTAGTTCTGAATATAAAGCTTTCAATCAAAATGACATTATCATTTTAAAAAAACGGAAATTTTGTTGCACGTCCCAGATCAATCAAGCTTAATGATTTGCCAATAAATTTAAGGCCCGAGTGTAACTCCAGCCGAACGTTATCTAGATTGTTTTTATTTTGAATTTTCTATCTATAAAACCGTCTAGTTAGCAATTGATTTTTTATAATAAGTAGATCCCCAAGAATTGTAAATACATATTTGAAAAAAATTAGAGAAAATTAGAAACATTTTCAAAGAGCGTATTTTGAGAAATTTTGGGAAATAGTGAGTAGAGGGTAGGAGAAAAAAAATTGGTAATTACCCTGGCAAATGACGTCTAACCGATGTCAACAGGGGCGAGGGAGGGTGAAATGCGAAATCTTCCAAATCTCCGCACCTGGGGTCTTAATTTAAAAAAGGGTCTTTGAAAAAAGTTTAAAAAATGTTCTGCATTTCTAACCTTCTTTTTACGCTGGAATAAAAAGTACTCGCGTCGAAAAACTCGATGAAAAATTGCGATGCTAATCATCTGTCACTTCACTACACCCGAGCCTTAAAACTACAAATTTGGAGATTCCAATTCCCCTCTACTAAAATTACATTTTCCATCAATTTCCACGTCAAATTATTCCAAAACCATCATCAATATGATAATTATTAATATTATCATCACCGCTGATTGCTAATTATGATATTATAAATTATTATTAATAACTGACTTCATAATAATTAAACGATCACATCCTGAAATAAACTGTTAATACAAATGTAACACGTCAAAATTTTCCAGTATTTGCTCCAAAGGTTATACCGAAAAATGTCTGCCCCTGAGTAATGAATGATCAGCCTGTAGTGATGAAAAATGTTCCCCGAGTTCCATGTCCATCACGTCAGAAAAAAAAAATAGATCCAGGGAGATAGTTTATCAGGGGCTGTAAGTAAAGACTTGGGATGACTTTGTACATGCCGCAGAGAAGATCTATCTATTTACCAATTTGTCGATATCACGGGAGAAATGCCTTGCGGCAGTACGAACAGGATACCCTCCTACCGGATAAGAGTTAACGCTCACTTGTTGACCCACTACGTACTGTCGTAACTTATCGAAGATCCCATGGCTAGACATGGTGTCCGGCGAATTTATCTTGAGGATCTACCTAGTCGAGACTGTGTAACCCCCATTTCAGTACAGAAAATATCGTTTCTGGGGGAGGATATGCTTTCCAATACGGCCATTTGCAGAGAGTTATCGATCCCATGGACCCCTTGTTGAGCGGGTCATTTCTTTCCAGGAATCCACGCCAGCTACTGCTATGAAGAGCAATTCTCCCTTCATTGATAAGTGAATCCTCGACAAGGAAAAAAATGATCAACAAATCTACATGACAATCTGACATTGTCCATAGCAAAGAAATTCCTATTCCTATTGAGCATTGAATGTGCAATGTTTCAGTTCCATTTTGTTTTCATTTAGAAATCATGATGTACCCCAATGCTGGATGGCAGCCTCGAAGTAACGAATCGAACCAATTAAAAATCATAAAGATAACTGTCAATAGGTCGACGCCAATCGAAACGCCAAAATATTTCGTTTATCCACCGTCCAATTTGACCAGTCAATTCCAGATAACGAACATCCTATTCCGCCTCTAACAACCGAAACATGGAAGAGGGGAAAATTCAATCGTAATCAACTTACCTGCGCCCCAACGAGACCGGCGCGCAATCTCGGTATATCGGTGTGACTCCAGTCAGACCTGGCCCAAGGGTCAACTCTACCCAGGTCACTGCTGAGATTCACTTCACCAAGCTGATTGTGTACAAACTTTCTCACGTTCCAGGGCAGATCGTTGTGCCTAAACAAACAAAAAGATGTATTCAATATATTACGAAAACAAAATCAGTCAGAGGTGAATAATTATGGTGAAACTGAAAAGCAAACTAGTCGGTCAACCGTAGAATTTTGTTGATATTTGGACTTGATTTCCAACTAGTTTCGTCATGGTTCCTTGAGTCCCTGAATAACGTAGAAACTAATCAATCGTCCAATAACCGGAGGGGAATTCGTGTTGACATGCTTGAAACTAACGGATACTCACCCATCAATGAGAGGCACTTCAGTGAGAATTCTCCTGATAACATCGAGCCTCTGCTGATGAGTAGCTGGAGCAGATTGTAGGAGAAGTGGCAGGCACAATCCACCCAGTAACAATGCACCAATGAGAAGGAATATTGGTGCCAATACACGACACCTTCGCCGCGGACTCTCTCTGCGGTCTTTGCTGCTGCCAGAGCTCGGTGACTCTTCGCAAGGTGGTGGTAAACGAACAGTTCCATTACACGGTGCAACATCTGGTAGTTCTGTTAGGCACGTAGTCTGCAAGCACATTAAACCCACAAAAGTCAAATTAGATTGAAATCGATGACAAGGGAACAACTATTGTTCTAGCCCCGACAAAAGGACACGCGCGTTTCAGTACAATTGGCAATATCATTAACTTGATATTCGTTGATACAAATACAGTTGCCGTGGCCTCCCATTCACCCGTAGATAATGGCTAGAGACAGCGACATAATAGGCGGCAAATTGAACTATCAGTTTGAGCGAAGATCTTGACTCGGTGAGAGAAGTCATTCCACTTTATCTGGTCCCAGGGCTGCCACTTGAGCAGAAGCTGATCCACTGGCTCTCTCATCATGCCAAGGAGGCAAAACTTTGCCAACAGCTTCACTTCCGAAGGCTAACTCGACTAACCCAGATACTAGACTCACCGAAAATTCAGTCTATATATCCGTTAACTATCCTTTGTCTCAGCCGGTGCGGCTGATGGAGTCACCAGGCAAATCAATTTTCAAACTCAAGTCATCGAATTTACAATTTACAGGGAGGGAATTTAGAAGACTTGTGAGTTGGTATAATGTCTGGGTGAAACGTGGGAAAACTGGGAAATTGGCACTGATGTCAATGCAAATACCGGGTTCATTGAACGCTCAAGACCAATGAGTCTGTGTCTTCCTTCCTCTCGAAGCACTTCGAAAATCATTCTCCTCAATGATCCCCATTTCCATGGGGCATTCTCCTCTAATTACAAACACAAGCATCAATTACCTATCATTAATTTTCATTATTCCATTATCCGGAACAAATACTCGCGAATCGGTCATTCAGAATTTCGTATTCCCCCCTGGCGGTAATAACCAAAACCAAATGCGAAACGGAAAGCCAGAACAAAGGAAAAAAATAATTCAAACACAGTACGTTCTGTATAAACTAGCAGACGGTCATTTTCCGGGTGAATCAAGTCTCGCCGGGTTTAATATCACTCCCCCGTTCCACAATTCAGGCTCGGACCGTTGCAATCATACACGATGGGCCATTCCAAAAGCAGGTACACGAGACGGAATTCTGGGGAAGGGGGAGTATTGAGGACCAGTAATACTGGATCGATGTCGCGCTTAAAATACGAGTTTCGTGTTGCATATACAACAGTCTGGCATACAGTGACACTCGACAAACATTCGACACCGGCTACCATTCGATTTTGGTTTACGAGTTGCATTGGTGTACCAACTGGTGCGCAAAACTACTGTGTCCCTACCAATTGATGGTATAGGATGGTGGATGACTCAAACTGACGTTTCGGTTTGTGTTTGCACTTGGGAGAGGGGGCGTTTTGTGCCGTGGTATTCACCGGCCAGGGTCTCCATCAGAAACGTGATGGAATTGTTGCGTGGGAGGAAGGGTTGGGGTAGGACGACATTGTTGAGATTAATCATGCGGTCGTTTGGACAACAGCCTTGTCGGTTTCGCAGTGGGCTCACGGCTTCCGGAGATTACTTCCTCGTTTGAATTTTCCGGGTGGAAGGGTCTTTTTGGAAAATTTCGGGCGGCGAGGGGCGACTGGAATAGGTGGGATTGAACTCGTTGGGAATTTAGGGCGCTTGGGAGGGGAGTAACCAGTTGGCAGTGGGTGAACCGAAATTATTGAAAATCGGTAATTGAAATAATAAATTCAGTAAATGAGTGAAAACTTTATACTTTGTTTTAACGCTCGGAAGACACATCTGCTTGTGGAAAATTCCGTTGAGGAACTGATTAAAAAAATAAAGGATCCCTGGATTTCCGGTCCCACACAATAAATACATTGTGTGCCTCACATTGCTCAGGCTTTTCTGTGGCAAAAATGTTTTTTCAATCCCAGTGTAAACAGAGAATATATAGGATTAATTCTCGCTGTATTATGTCAATCAGAAAGCCAACAGAAATGATTGGATTTTTTTTTTAATTGAGAAATCTTGGGTATATTCTCAATGAGTCCTAAAATTTTTGATTACATCGGAATTTGGTGAGGTTTGGGTACGGATAGAACGGCATGTTTGCGTTTCTATCTATATAATGAAAAAATAAGGTTTAAACATTCAGGAGCCCCAAAAATTCAGGAGTCCCTATAGCACGACCCTTAACAATCTCCGTAGCAATCACAAGAGTATGACATCTAATTTGGAAAATTGATTAAGTCAGTACAATTGAAAAATTGTTAGTAATTTTTCAGATCTTATCTTTAATTTGAAGCATGATAAAGTCAAATTAGCCGAATCAAAAGGATTAATAATAGATAAAAATGTTCAATAGAAGGGTTCGAAAAAAGATCAAATAAGTCCATGGAAATTAATTTTCGTCGAAAACTTAATTTAGAAAAACTTAAAGTAACTGATTGCTGTTGTTGTGCGGCGGAAAATCACTGTAGGAAGGAAAGAAATGAGGGTCTCGCTAACGAGGGGAAGAGACCGAGCGAAGCGCGTGGGGTAGGGGGGGTGGGGGGTGGAGCACAACCCGCTAGTTTTAAATACTAGATTAGTAATTTCGGTCAGGAGCGAAGAATTATAAATCGTTTGGTGAATTCTGATTAAGTTAGACATTCATAAAAATGGGGACGATTTTAGCATTTTGTTTTTAATTATCAATTGATTTAATTATTAATTTCTCGTCATAGTGAAGTTAAACAAATTTAGTTTATTTCTAACAATGGTTATGAAATTGTATAACTATTATATTATGATGAAGTTGTACACTTTAAAATTTGTAGTGGATGGCATGATCAAAATTAATGACCGGTAATTGTGGTTTGTGTGTCTAATTAAGGGAGAATATTCCATGCAAATAAACGTCATTGAAAGGAATGTTTTTCGAGTGGCTTTGAGAGCACCAGAGAGACACAGACTCATTGGTTTTGTGCATTGAATGAACCCAGCATTTGCATTGACATCTCTGAGTGCCAATTCTCCAGTTTTCTCACGTTTCACTCAGGCATTATACCAACCCCTAAGCTTGTAAATTGTGTCCTTGTAATTTGTAAATCCGATGACTTGGGGTTTAAAATTGATTCGTACGGTGACTCCATCAAAGGATACGATTGAGACAAAGGATTTGTTAGCGGATGTATACAGCGGACTTATGGGGACGGAATCGAGTATCCCGATTAGTTAATTGAGGTCTCAGCGGAATTCGGTGCTAAATATTCATGTTCTCAGTGAAAATCTCAGTTGGTTGGGATATTCTCGTTCTCATGCTGCTTAAATGTCTGGAATTTCATTGAATTTACAACAGACTTTGGAATTTCATGATTCTTTTCTCCTTAATTGAATTCGAGGTTCCTTCGATGTGGAAAATACGACGGATTTTTAGTGGGCTGCACACGAGACGAGTCTCGTCTCGATATCGACAAAAAGACGATAAGCAGTATGGTCTCGGGCTCGCCTCGATCTCGTTGAAGCTAATCTCGTTGTGTCTCGTAATGAGAACAAGAAATATCGTCTCTGATCCGATTCGAAAATGTTTTTCAATTCCCGGTCTTGTCTCGGTCTCGCCTCGGTTTCGTTTCGATTTCGTTTTAATAGTGTTCCATTAGAGAAGATTTCCTTTCATCTTGATAAACTCATAAAGTGAGAAGAAAATGAATGAAAGCGATTGAAATCGAGGTATGAATAATTTCTAGGTAAATAATTTGGAAAGAACTGTTGAGGCGCTAAATTTGTAAAAAACAATAGTACATTATGTCACCAGGCGATGAAAGTATTATCTGACGAATGTGGCTTTATAATCCGAGCCGAAGGCGAGGATTATAATCACATGAGTC
>JAPYZN010003163.1:0-10070 GCA_030522865.1 Psyttalia lounsburyi | reverse complement strand
TGGTGTATAGATACTTGGTAGCTCTCGGCGACGTTTCGCGCGTGATTGGAGTTTGAAACGTGTACTTGGCCGATACGCTACCGCGTATCTCGATACATTATCCATTGTATTTTTTTTTCTTCTAATCTAGAGTTACTGTCGTCATATCATCGAACTAGTTCACTCGAGTACCAAGTCATAACTTGCATCATACCTTGAAAGTATGAAATGATAGGAAATGTTCTTAACAGAAATTACCGGGCTCGGTAGCATTCACCGACGTCAAATACGATAATTAGATTTCCTACTCGAGATATTCGGGCTATTTCCCGGAGTAAAAACGGAAATGGAATTTATCAGGGAAAACTTGAGGAATTAAATCACAGCCGATTTGAGATGGTGAATTCACATACCAAGTAGTATTAGGTTTGCGTTACACCGTCTATAGATCTGCGAAATTTGTGGGTGGATGATAATAAGAAAAACACTGGGTTTCAGGGACTGCTGGTATGCTATGTTCGTAAATCTTGGTCTTTGGTGTTCATCGAACGATAGAGTGTTCTGAGAGAGAATGGGCGATTCGGTATTGGTTCAGTGAATATATACGTAGAAGTTTTCGACTCAAAGACGTACGTCACTCTTGACGTACGTACATTACGAATTACTCAATTCCTCCGACATTTCATGCTGATTACGTTTGTTTAACAAGATGGATTCCTAACCTTGAACCCATGTGTTATCCCATAACTTGAAATGTCAACGACGGATCATAATGAGAAGCAGTCGTTAAATTTTAACAACTAATAATCTTTGTCTCTGTGTACTATCAAGAAAAAAATGATGAAGGTATACAAAAAATCACTACTTTTGAATATTCATCTTCGATTTTCCTCTTAATCGAAAATCTAAATTCCGCTTAAGCATTGAACGTTTTTGTTAACTATGATACATGTTCACCTGTTGTAACCCTTTTAAACCTTCAAACATCGAACTTATTTACCCAAAGTTTTTTGTATCTCCCAGCATGAAATGTTATAAACCTAAAATTAAAACTGCCATTCCAACGCACACATCCATTAAATTTGAAAAACTCCCTCCACATTCTCACACGTCCGAAAACTACTTTTCTGATTTGATTACCATTACTTCCGCTCGGAAATAAACATAAACTTACACAAACCATAAAAAAAGTGAATGAACGGTGAAGCAAGGGATGCTCCGCAGGGTAGTATAATTCGCATAAAGGGGATGTTAGAATCTAATAACTCGTTCTCACCTGCTGTGAGTCCATATAGTATCGAGGGTACGAGTTTATCATGGAATGGGTGGGGAGGCCTGCAACGCCTCTCTTGTCGTAAATGTTCGCCCTGCCCATCGTTGCATGACTGCAATTATTCGCTCGGACGAATCGCCTCTATCGCAAAGGCAGGTTCATTAACGTGAACTTGACTGGTACTACCGTGACGCGTAACAATTATAGTGTATTTTCGGCAAATGGTATGAATGTGTCGATGCGACAGCAATTAAGATGATACGGGAATCACCGGTTATTCCATAATGATCGTCTGCTTTGTCATGTGGAGATCTCTTCAGGCTGCAATTTCGAGTTTATACGTTTGTAATTTCAATGAAAGGAACCTTATTACTCCTGATTGTAAAAATAATGATAACGAGGATTCATAATTGTTTATGATGATTTTTTCTGTGTTCACGTTACGAATTCCTTACACAATTGTAAACGATTTTTACTTAATCTTCTACCAGTGTTTGGGCAATTGTGTTGACATATTAAATAAAAAATAATCTGTAGAAAAAATCAATTGACTACTAGTTTCCGATAGACTTTTTCTCGTGTTCAATTTAGTAAGTTTTTTTTGTGTGATTTTCTCGACGAGAAAAAAGACAAATCAAATGAAAAAAAACTTTGAAAATTTCAGTAGAAAACCTTTTATAGAAAATTCGCAGTTAAGTGTATTGGCTTCGTCTTTAGACCTTAACATTTTGCGCCTGAAGGCCCTCTTCGAGATACATCCACTAAACAATCCCTATCTAATTAACCAACTCCTAAAACTGTTTAATATTTGAATTCATGCTATTTTACATTGAACCTACAATCCCCCCAAAAACTTAGGCTAACCCCAACCATTTTCTGTTCCAGACAAGCCCACATAACAACTTGCGCCTACATCTCTCGAAAACTTGTAAGTATGGAGCGTTACGAGGATGAAGGTGCAGAGGACAGTGACAACGAGACGGATCCGGAGCAACTTCTCAACGAGTGGTTGGGTGAACTCGACAGTCTAACAGTGGTGAGTCACTCTATTCTTTAGTTGAGATCCCCAGCCTCCACATCTCCGGCCCCCACAAATCTATAGTTCTACGGAATGGGAGGAAAAATCATGTTTTAAGCAACACAGAAAACAATTTCGAGTCCTCACCTACTCGATCGTATTAGCAACAAATGCATTGATTTACCCCTCTAGGCAATAATAATTCGAGTAGATCGGGACTTGAATCAAGTTTTATTCTATTCGATTGAAATAGCAAAAGTACAATCCAATCAATCCTCGTTTCTGATTAATTGTGAGTAGAAAAAAACGGGTTTTGGAGAATTGGCGTTAATTCATGCCAGTGTAGATTGTGACGTGAATCGAGTAATTTTTCAACGCGATTTAAGTAGGAAGAATATGATTCAATTAACCATATTTTTTAACTCATTCAGACGAACTTGCATTGATATTATTAAAATATACTTAATCCAAAATCAATGATATCGATTTGAAATGAGCCAATTGACGACTTAATTCTATCCCACCCAAATCAGGTAGACCCTCTAAATTGAATTATTGTTAAATAATCAATTATTAATTGAATATTGTTATTATTGTTTGGGCGATCCCGAAAAACCAACTCGTTCCAAACAGCACATGACGCTTTATTTAAACTGACAAATACCTGATCTCAAAAATAAATGAAATTGGCAGTCGATTTAAAAAATACAAGTTCTAACGCTACAAAATTTCCAAGCAAAATGATTCCTTCATAAAATGACATATACTCTTCCTCCTTGAATAAAGTATGAATTTAACTTGAATCGAAATTCAACATATGCATAATAAGGATAATGATTCGTGTCCCTTATTCCGATTTCTCCATTTTTGAGTGAAACTACATTCAACTTGTTCCATGATCTCTTTTCTTCAGGGTTTACACCGTCAATAAAAAACCTAAAAAACAAGTTGCACTATAAAACTAGTGCAAAGCCATTCGCGTTAATTACTAATGGTGAAATTATGTACAGTCAGCTGATACTAACAGACTCAAACTCTTTCCCATAAAATGAGAGTGAATTGAACGAGATGTATCTGCTTTAGTGCACATTCCCCAATTGATGTCAATTCATGTGTACAAATAAATTCACTGTAGCTTCGAACCCCGCCAATGTTGTCATTCGTAGTTACTATTCAGACCGAAATGTTTGAGTGAGCATCGGAACGCAAAGAACATCTGTGTACAGGAATATAATGCATCAATGAATATTAAAGCACGACACTTGAATAACTCGTTATCCCTGACCACCGGCGTAATTGCAAATTCCAACGAAACCTAAAAATTTCTATGCGTTATAGACTTTGTACACATCAATGCAGCTTCTATTGCTCTGAATGGTGTTCGCAATAGTTCTCTCGTGAATAATTTGCAATTCATCGCGTAACAGTCACCAGGAAACCGACTATTCTCGACGATTGACAGGGGGTGTATATATCACGTTTCAAATTCTCTAGAGCTCGGTGCAGAACATATCGCGACAGTGAGTTTTCCGGTGGTTTGCGAGTCACTGGTTGAATGTTATAAATAGTTTATTGACGTGACGAGGGAGCATTTCAATTTGAATGATCGTTGCGAATTGTCTCGCACCCGAAATTTATGTATTCGACGGTGATCAGGAATGATTTGATGGCATTTAAACGGAGAGGAATATTCACTTGTAATATTTGGTACGTTTCGATAGATTTATTGCAAATGAATGAAGGATTAAAATTTTTCACGTTCGCAAGCGTGATTTTTCCTGAAAGACTTAATAACTTGAATTTAAATTTAAATTTAAGTTTCTCGAACGACCAGATAACTATTACGTGACTTAGTTCAACTCATGTGATTATAATATGCAGTCACATTCGTCATCACAAACTTTACTGTCCTAGGGGCGAGATCTACTATTATTCAGCAGTTAACAAATTTTATGATACGCTCTGATAATTGACTTTGAACAGCCGAAATAAAACCAACGACGTTGGCAATTCCTACCCAAATTTTTTCTCTATTATGTATAGTAAAAGGATATTTATCTTCAGAACGATTCGTCGAAATCGAACGAGATACTCTACTTCTCTGTAGTAGTTCGAGAAATACATCAAAAATGAATTTTTCACCGAGGAAACAATCTTTTCCGATAGCTTGAGAACTATTGGACCAAATAAGGGTCCTTTGTGGGGCTTGGAATAGGAAGTTGTCTTCGATATATGCAATGTCGTCGACATTACTCCAATCTCTCTCTTCAATCACCCGAACCGAGTGGAAATAGTAGCGACGTGATAGGCAAATGTCACTCTATCAATGGAATTGAACGGAAATATGGGAGTGATATAGTTTTTGAACAAGATAAATCGCTAGAGGGTGACAGAGGGCCCGTGGACTTGCACTTGGCACGGACGGAGGTCGGTCAAGGCGGCTCTGCAGATCGATAACCTGGCAACTCGGTACGGATAACGCTGGTCGCTGACCTCACTGTTTCTCTGTCTCTCTTTGCCATCCTCAATCCCATCCCCGTTCATTATTGGGTACAATTCACTCTCTTCAATGTACTCGGTTCGATACATTTTACGATCGAAATCTCTGAGATGATCGTGCAAAAGACAATGTGTTCGAAATCAGTAACAAACGCTTTAGTTGAGTCGGCGATCACCCTTCCACATCGAGAGAAAAAACAACTTTTGACAAAAGTAATTCACTTTACTCAAATTTATCATCTCATCGATTCTTAAAATTTCGAAATCCCCTGATGAATAATTTTATTCCCAGAGATAACAAAGTATTTCAGAAGTATATAAGTGTTATCTAATGCAGAGACTAGTCATAACTGTGCACGAAGGTATCCCTCAATATTTCGAAATTCGATTATTTATACACTTGAATTCATCATGAGGGGATTCATCGATCAATCGACAGAGCAATTTCTCAACTGGAAATGATGAGTCATTAGACCAGAAATTTATAGATTCTCAGAACCCTTTAAATGCTAGATCTAATGCAAATTAAATAAACTTATGGGACGATTCTTGCTGACACGCGACAAGATAATTTCAACTTGTTTAGACATTTTTTTTCCTCAGTATGAAAAGAAGATAATATATCCGGAAATTTTTAATTTTTTGAATTAATAAGAAAATATTTTTCTGTACCATATGAATTATCTTTGTGAAAAGTAGTTTTGTTTCTGAGTGCGAATGCATTTCATTTATTCATTTATTTCTCCAATTTCATACATTGTATTATTTAGACAGGGGAGTTCCTGCTACAACACTGACAAAATTCATGTACTCAAATGTAATATGATTATAAATCTTACTTATTATTACTGGTTTGAGCCAAAATCGAAACAGATGCACTCACCACAGATCATGGATCATGGTCTATTGGCTGAGAAAGTCCGAGGCACTTAGCAAAGAAATTACCGTAAAAGTCGCAAACTAGAAACTCTAGTCAAACGTTCATTTCAGATGAGCGCAATTGCATGCATTTTTCCCTGTAGAAAATCTCATAATAATAAATTTTTTTTAATATTTCTAAATCAAAAATTTGGTTTTGGCATCGAAATTCGTTCTGATTATATTTAGCTGGACATTATGCGCATTTCATGCGTGCAATCGTGGATTTATTATTTAGTCTACTCATGCAATTTGATTAATGATGCCAATTGACAATTAGAGATATTATCAGTGAAAAATTGTGAAAAATCACTTTGGAATGTCGTATTTTTTCTCTTTGTCTCTATCCATCACAATCTCTTAATATCTAACCCCTCATCGACATTAATTCAACACTGGCTAATTGAATATGATCACACCTCCCTACCCAGAGCTGTCTGCTAGCGAGTTATGCAACGATCATTTAATTCGTACATTTCGTCGAACTGCGACTGGAAATTCCTTTCCTGTTATCTCTTTCACACGTCAGAGTTTAATAAACCACTGGCACGCAATTTTCGAGAGTGCATTCGGCCCGGGAATTATGATCATGATGTGATAGCAATCATGATGATCATTGTGAGTAATCATGTTTTTTCTTACTCCATTGACTTTTTCTTTTTTGCTTTCCCGAGAGGGGAACGCTATCGATTCTTCATTCATCCGGTCGTGATAATTTAATCGCTTCTCGTCTCGTTCAATATTGACTCGACTATGCTAAATTTCATGAGTCGCTGGAATTCTTTATCTTAGTTTGCACATTCGAGAATTGTAGTGGCTCGAGGAGGGTGTTTGCTGGTAGTTCATCATTTTTTAAAGAATGAATTTACAATCTTGAAAACTTTGGGTTAATTCATACTCAGAATTTGAATCATACTGGATAATTTTTTATCCCTTTGTGTTATGGACTTTGGATATGACACACATTTTTCACAATATTTTTGTTTAAAATTCATGACATTTTAAATTTAGGTAGAGTCGGAAATGACATCTGTTGAGGAATATTTGAATGAATTGTCACCACTGATGGTAGATTGACTACAGTAGATAATTCGCTTTTACCGACCAACGATTAAACACGATCTGTTTTACCGTTGGATGAGGAGTTCCAAATATTTCCATAGCGCTACTGTTTTCAATGTAATGGATCCGAAATTTCAAAAATGATATTTGATGAAAATCCATAATAATCAGTTTAGGAGAATGAAGCTGCCATTAAACACTTCTTTTGTGGCAATAACCTGATGTATCTCAATATCATTGGTTGTACAATCTAATAATCTTTAATATTCAACCTGTATAGAAAGTATCTTCTATTTTTTTATTGATTGGGACATTAATATTATTTCGGTGAGCCCAACTACACCTCCAGTATTATTCTGGAGAAAAATTAAATTATTTGCCACATCAAAGTTTTAAATTAGGATTATCGTTCTGGCATGAACTAGAATGAGCGTATTTCTAGATTTTTTTAAACAAAACTAAATACCATGGAAGAATGTAGAACATTCTGAAAATGTAAGTTTAACGTCTGTGTCATACCGCCACAAGCACCTTCCATAATTTCCTATAATTTCAGCTCGATCACCTCAATCGTTCTTGACAAAAAATATTTTATTTTTGAATCGTCCTTTACGGCAACATTGATTTTTTTTTTCAAACATATTCCTTACAAATTTAGAGGTATTCCCGCTTTTTTGTTAAAAAAAATATTCTACGCTCTAATATTCTATATATAGGATTCTCCTAGTGTCAGTCAAGTTTTCAAAACTGGAAAGAGCCTTCTCCATTTTTCTCCATATCCGAAGGATATCCGCAAACTCATCTCGCCGAAACATTTTAACTTATCTCTCTCCCACCACACTGATTGATGGAATAAATTACAACACTCCATACCATCCCCCGCGATCCTCAATTAAAAATAAGCAGATAACCGCCTCAATTACGTCCAATAAAACATAACAAACTCGCTGAGAATTTCAGGGGAGCAAGGATCTAAAGATTGATACGCCCCATACATTCCATTAATAATTGAAAGGTAGTCTCCAATCTCTTTTGTCCATCATTTTGGACCCCAATCAAAATACTCTCTAACCACTGCACATCAAGAGAATCATAAACCCCCGCATGACAGATGATGAATGAAAAAAACGAGTGTTACATTAAGTCATCCCTCTCCCCCGAATTTCCGGCGTAAACATTGCCTATCGGTATGCGGGCTTCGTATATCCTCTCCTCGTTTCTCAAGCACGCAAGGCACTTCTCAGCATTGCAATTGTCTCCACAGCAACCATCTAATCGTCTTTATTCCATCGTCAAACTGCCGGCCAATTCCAACAAAATCATTTCGCCTCGTCTTTCTAGAAAATTTTCGCCAAATAAGCGTTTGTCCGTTTCTATGTCTCCACAGAGGCGTATGCTATCATTTCGCATGTCTCGGTTTGCTTCATCAGATAGCGGGAAACCTTAGAAAAAAATTAGGGAGGAGGAAAAATGGAGAAAAGGAGCGCCCGAGTGGACCGATGTGCACGTGCCTCACGAGAGAAGCAGCTGCACTTTTCGGCGTCTCTTGTCCCGTTGTTTCCTCTTCCATCACCGGGAGTAACGCGATACTCGCTTCCGTGTCGAGGGATACACCAGTGGATTCACGCGCAAAAAATTGATGGATGATAATCTCATGGGGTTCTGTAATTAGTGCTAATAGAGAATAATTGCGGGATTATTGGCGGTGGCGACTCGATGAGTGGTGGATACCTGCGGAGATCGGTGCGTGGGGATTAATTGGATATTTGTGTCAGACGGGTTTGAGACGTGATGCTGGTGAGAGATTTATTGATTTTTGTCAAGTTCACTCAGGATGAGCCGATGGCTTTTCTTTTTATGAATTATTACGTGTTATTGGAGATGGACATGTAAAAATGAACAAAATAAATTTTAAAATCTCGCAAATTTTGATTTTAAAAATCATAAAGTAACGAATCTTTAAATGAATTTATATGTAATAAAACTTTCAGACCATTAAAATCACGTTTAGAACATATTTTTCCTTCTGAAAAAGTTTCCTTTATAAAAATCCACGATAGAAATTAAAATACCATTAATTGAATTTTTTTATTTACCTAAAATGAATTCGACATCGAAATCGGATTATTGAGATTTCTAAATTATTCTGAGAATCCTTTTCAAAAAGTAAACTTATTCATTTGATGTTTTGCAAAATTAAAACCAAGGCCTGGCGCGTAACTGCGAAATTGGAATTCCAGTTTCGTCTGTCGGCATTTCTTACTCTCTAAGTTCTAATTATATTTGCTGTTTTTTCAAACTGGAGAACTAAATTTAAATCTCGAAATATCCGATAATAAGCTACTGTCGAATATAAAACTATAATCTTGACACTAGGTACTTACAATACAGATGAACAAAATCGTAAAAACAATCTATCTCTCACTTTCTACGTTACGTTTACGCTACCTGAAAAAATGAAGATTTTTTAGCAATAATTATTTTCATTAAAAATTCGAGAGTCTAAGGAGACTTGAGTATAACTTGAAATGTCGAAAAATATTTACACGAAAAAAACCGACTACGAATTAAATTTGTTAACGATTGGTTTCACTAAGAAAATCTATAATGTTTCTCAATTTAATTAATAGATATGACAATTTCTTGTAGTGGCCATTACATTAACAATTGAGAAATAAAATGAATGTAAAAGTGAATATCTGCTTAGCAGATATAATCAATTTAAATTGAAAATTTCTCGGAGCAAATTTTTCTACCTGTGTGAACTGGTCACCCCACTTCAATGGATTGCAGCTAAAATTTCAGATTTGATAGATTTTGAGGTCTACGTAATTGTAGTATAATGTTTATTATTTGTAGTTGAAAAATAATCGCTCAATCCGTTTTTAACAAACAGCTGGGGGTAAATTTATAGTTGCGATTTGAATAATACCGCATCCTTACTTATAATCGTTTGTAGTTGATTGTAGATTTGGAATTTTTCAAATCAATTTTAAAACACGCGTTTTACTAATTTGTGAAGTAAAAGTAGGAACTCATAGATTGATATAATTAAAATAACCTCGGGTTCCTGACCAAAATTGTTTGTAGTTGTTTGTAGTCTATGAAATACTTTTTCTATTCAATGAGAAAACGACCGAGAAAAGAATCTGACAAGAACAATTTATTTGTAGTTGTTCGTAGGAGTGAGAAAAGCGGTCGGAAAGGAAACATTTGATCTACAATCATTAAAAATTGATAGTAGTTGATGAATTCATTCAAACGTCATTCAAAGAAGCGTACAATCCATTTTCCAAAGACGGTTGGGAACAATTTGATAGA